>JADPUM010000440.1:0-22000 GCA_016618105.1 Dendrobium huoshanense | reverse complement strand
GTTCAAATTTATAAAAATGAGTCAAATTTGATCTAATTTTCAAGCTTTTTTGTGCTTCAATATGAAATAATTTAACTTTGATATTTAATTTTTGGAATTTGATGGTTTGTTGCAACTTGATTTAAAACATACTCTTCATTTAGGATTGCTTTCTTACTACTTTCTAAAATAGTTTTCTAACATAATAATTTTTAGTTACAAAAAAATTGTACTAAAATAAGAAAGTTGTCCCATACAAAGCCTATATTTATGTATTAAATGTGTGATTTAATGAGCAATGTACCGACTCAATGATAGTTTTGGGGTTTATTTGCTAAGAAAGCTTAAGAAGAGACTTATAGCTTTAACATGATGAAGACAAACTAAACAGACTTATACTTTCTAAAGATATGACAGAGCTAACCCCATAATTAATATTTTTTGAATTAGTTTACTGATTTGTACTTGTTAATTTGTGCATATTTGATTTGAGTATGTTAAATTACTAATTTAATTCATTGAGGCTTTGTTTGGGACGGCTTTCTTCCTGCTTCTTAAAGAAGCTTTCAAGTACAAAAATTAATTTTTGTACTTGAAAGCTGCTTTAAGAAGCAGGAAGAAAGCCGTGTTGCAAATCTATTTTCATGACTTATGTTTTTTATGATTGACAAACACTATTGATTCTCTTGGACTGCTTGTTACTTCTAACTTTTCAGGAATCGAAGATCGGACGAACAAATGATGCCAGTTCAAGATGGTGTAGGTCTAGGGTTGAGTCATTCTGTACTTTGTTTTTTTTTTCTCTTCTTGAGTTTATTTGTAATGGTCAAAGAGACTGATGCTAAGTAACCGTACACACACACACTTGAGAGACTTAGAAATTCTGTTTTTACTCATATCGGCCAGGACGATATTTACATCGTCCTGGACGATCAAGCTTAAAACAGAAAGTCTAAATAAGGATTCTTAATTAAGGCAGCCGTCATTAACAGATCGTCCTGGACGATACGTGTATCGGCCAGGATGATAAGCTCAAAACAGAAAGAAGTTGCTGCCATAGACAATTAAGGTATATTGTATTGGTTGGTGGAATTTTGGAAAATATGTTTTGAAAAATATTAGTTTTCTTTGGGGATTTTAAGATTAAGGTTAAGTTCTAATTCTAAGGTCGAATCGACTCGTTAGAAAGAGTATATCACCCCTGAGGACGAAAATAAACTTTCATAACGGTGTTCAGACTTAGAATTATGAAATCCATCTTGAATATCGTGATCGGATGTTAAAGAGAACTTCATATGGCCCCGAAGGGTCAAAATGCGATTCTACTGAATATCCAACCATAATATTTAAGAAGTGTAATCGTTGATTTCACATTCAAAGCCTTATCAAAGAAAAGTGTATCTCCCCGTAAGGAGAAAATACTATTCGATGATAATTCTTTGATTGTTATAATAACGATCACTAGTATTTTAAGTTTTCCCAAAGAAATCTAATTGAACTTTGAAAAATCAATTTTAAAATCAGGTGTGTGTGGTTCTAAATCTCCTACGAGCGCAAGCCCTCGTAGTTAATTACATCGTAGGGAGATAAAATCCCCTACGAAAACTCTCGATTAAAATAGTGGCAAAATTTTGTTTAGAATTTCTAGGAGTGATATCAAAGTATGAATAGAATTATTGGAAAATCAAAAGGGAATGGATCAAAATTGAACAGTTATTAACGGAGTTAAAGGATGAGAGGTAGGGACACTTTGAGATTCCAGAACCATCCGGAAATGTCCCAACTTAATCTAAGTGTTGGCTTTATGTTTTGGATTTGAAATGATATTTAATTAGAGTTGAGCATTTTATTAGAAATTGGGACTATATTCCCGAAGTTTGGGGTCTTATAATAAAAGATCTGCCCCGAACCTAAATCTATTTTGGACACTGGACCACAGTCGTCCGATCCTAACTAATGCAGTGCAAGATCTGGACTTACCCCGGCCTGGATTGGGGAGCCAGCTAACCACCTAATCGATTTAAAATACATGAATCCGGTCTTTTATGAAAGAGTGGTAGGGACGTTATAATTAAAGTTTGGGAGGCGGGGCCGACATCTAGAGATTTTCCTAATTGGCCCTTTGACTTATGTTGGGTGCTAAAATGCTAAGGACTATGAAATTAAAATTTTGACTCTTTAATTTGTATCTAATGCAATGCATGCTGGTTAACAACCTCAAATCAAATATGCTTGAAATTTTAAAAACAGGCTTATAAAATAATTTTTAGAAGACTGGACTCCCCAGGTCCGGCACCTCGTCCTCATAGGTCAGACTATCCGGACTCTACCCGCAGGCGGGGAAGGGTCTAAAGCAAGGAAAGAATAATGCAGAAATATGCATGCGACCCCGGGGTCGATCCCCGGCTAATTCCCTAGATTCGTTATCTTTCTATGTTATTTAGACTCACTAAAATTTAGACTTTTAGAATTATGAGTAGAAAACTTTCACACCCTCACGAGTCTCACGTATCCAGGCGAAAACAAAGAGCGGCATGCAATCGCCAAAAAACTAGTAAAAGCAAGAAATCCTAAAGGCAATCAAATCATTACATCAAATACAAATTAATTAATAAATGTCCATAGGCAGAATTGCCTTGCTTATTACAAACCAGAATATTACAGAAAGTAAAGTGGCCGGGCACCACTGACAACAACCCGGATTCTAAACCTAGTAATGACGCAAGTTATTTTGAGTGGGATACTGTCAATCTTCAAGTCTTCAAGTCTTCAATCTCATTCTTCTTTGGACTCCTTTTCTTCAATCTTCTTGGAATCTTTGTAGCAGATTACCCAAATGGATAAGAGGGCACTTCCTCTAAAGGGGAAGGCCACTCTTTCCTCTTTGGGTAAGGAAGAGGTATGATCCAAATTTGGATTTCCAAATGGAAAAGGAATGTTCCCCAAAGGGGTATCCTTTCCTCTTTGGAATCCAGCTTTGGATCTATATATCCCAACTCAAAATAAACTTTCACAACACTTGACACTTGCACAAATTACATTGATATCAAATAAAAATCTAGACTCACCTGCAGGGTGTATCCTAAGCAATTAATATAAAAAAAAACAGTTATTCCCAAGCAGTTGTATATGAGCAGAAAAAAAAGTAAACACGCTAGCCACGCTTTTTTATGATTTGGGGGCTTTAGCAGCTGGAGCACCTGTGCAAAGAATTATAATATTTATGCATTTTTTTGATTTGCCCCTTTTTTATATTGCCCTGCATGAGCGTGGCCACCTGCAGAAAACTGTGTCAACATCCAGATCGTACCTAACCTAAGGGTAATCTAGTCGCCAAAACACATCAATCCATCCACAGAGTACAGAAAAAGTAAGCAAACACAGCAAAGCAATTTCATCCATAACATGCAGTAAAAACTACGAAAAACCGGCACACAGCAGTAAAGTAAACACCGGCCTAACCTAGATCTAAAGTTGGTTGTCCTAGCACATCATCTAAAGTGTGTGAGAAAGGTCGTGTGGCTGGGATAGATCCTAATGTAGGTGATTAGTTAATGTTGTCTAAAAGTTTGGATTTGTTAAGGCTTAGGAGGGGGGTTTAGATTAAAATTTAAATATTAATGAATTAAGAATTTTAATTAGAAATATTTTTAGAAGTTAATTGATTGCTACCTTTGTTTCACACCGAGGCCGTGAAGTTTATTTCACCTTCCTTGGGGCTAAGCTAATAGCCTCGTAGGCCTGGGTTACCCAGTAGCAATCGGGGTAATTTAAGTTATTTAAATTGGTTAGAATTAAAAAAAGTGGATTAATACAAAAATGAGTTAATTACTGATTTTTAAAGCTTGATTAATTTAAGTTTGCCATCAATTGATTCGTGGCGTTGTGCCACCAGGCTCGAGGAACCAGCCTCCTTAGGACACTTAGCCCCGCAGCCCGGAGTAGTCCAGCCGATAAACCAAATTAATGTAATTGAAATAGAGATTTTAAAAAGGTTAAATAATTTAAGATTAATCTATTTTAAGATTTAACACCCTTAGAATCATTCGTGGCGTTGTGCCACCAGGCTCGAGGAACCAGCCTTCTTAGGACACTTAGCCCCGCAGCCCGGAGTAGTCCAGCCAATAAACTTCAACTTTAGGGTGGTTGTTGTGTTTTGAAGGGTTTGTTAAGTGTTTAAGCATTAAACCAATATTTTGAGTTTTAGGATGATTTTGAGCTTTATGAATTTTTAGAATATTTTAATGATTTAATTAATGGGTTGAAAATTGAATTTTTGATTAGGTTCAAATTCTGGAATTTTGTATTTTATTAAAATACTAGACCTTACTACGATCAGTTAGAAGGTAAGTACGTTGAAAACGGATTTTTCTACATTTTATTACGAAGGTTTGAAGTTTTGAACTAGTTTTAACTACGGTTTGACCAATTTGTTGACTTTTTAAATATTGCAAATTTATGAAATTTGATATTTTTAATAAATACTAGATATCACTATGAGTTGAATGCAAGTGAGTTTGGGTGATTTGGATTTTATTTGAATTAGTTATGAATTATCGAAGTTTGGACATTTTAATGAATTTTAGGAATTTCTTAATTAGAGGGCCTCTTTGTGATTTTGCTTCAAACAAATTCCCAATCTCTTGAAAACACCTCCAAAGGTCAGGAACAACCTAAGGAGGGATCCCCAAGTGTTGGGGAGAGATTTTGGATTTTTATATTATTATTAATTAATTATCTTAATTAAATATTGGTTTTCACTTAAAATTAAATTAGGGTTTAAATTGCTGTCAAATCAAGGGGCTTTTAATTATCATAGATTAAGGACTGAATTCTGGTCAGTTTGAGGGTTTATATGTAATTTTTGGATTTAAATTGGATTTATTACAATTTTTAGAAGTTTTAAAGGCTTAATTAAGGGTTTAAGACTTAGAAAATTAATTAGGGGACCTAATGACCTCAAAAATCAGTGAAAATTTCCCTAGGGGCTGAGGGTGTCACTAAGTTCAAATGTTCAAAGTTTCAACTCAGGGGAAGTGAATCCTAATTATTGAAATTTTTCTAAGTTTTCTATACATGGGTCCTTAATTATTGTCCTTAATCATGTCACTAGTTTTGAATAGGTTCAAATCAAAGTTCTCTAACCCTTTGAATAAACATGGCATGCATACACAGTGGCAAGCAAACAAGTCCTTAAATCTAGGAGAACCTAGGCTAGGTGGTGTGTGCACCTTAAGCATGCAATTAACTAATTAACATAATTAAGACAAAATTAGTGAATAATCAAGAAATGATTATTCACTAATCATCCCCTTCATTTCATTCAAACATGTTTAATCAACATTTAAGATCTCAAATGACTCTTAAACACTTAAGGATTTACATATATATAGAATTTCAAAATATATATTAAAATACATGAATATAAATGGATATATATATATATATATAAATAGAATTATATATATTATAAAATAATTAAATATATTATTAAAATATATTTAATGGGTTGAAAGATCCACTGATCTCCATAGAAGTTTGGAAATAATAAAATATTTTCCTTGTTTTTTTAAATACTTAATATTTAGTTAAATATAAGAAAGGGTGAAAATACTCCAATAATTCAAAATACCTTCAAAACCATTCAAATAATACTGAAATTTTTCTGGAGACCAGCCATGAACTCAACAACATGCATGCCAAATTTCAGATAAAATAATTTTTATATAATTAATTAAAAATGAAATACATATTTCTATATTTCTTAAATTACCAGTAAAATAATAGTCAAAATAAACTGATTTTATTTTTAAAATAAACTAGATGAAATTCTAAAAAGTTGATATATTATACTTAATTTTGGTTATATATTTGATTTACTGTGATTTTTCAAAGTTTCAGTAATTAAAAACTAATTAAAACACAATTTTATTAATTAAATGGCGGCGGTCAGACACGCGGCGCACTGGGATTGGCGGGATCGAAACCGCGCGGCGGCGGGGACACGCGTCGGCTGCTGGCCGCTTCACGCGGTTTTCACTTAACCACGTCAGCGGCGCGTGACAGCCGTTGGATTAACCGCGGGTTCGATCCAACGGCTGAGATCAGATCCCGCGGTCTGATCTCACCAGGAGAAGATCAGACGGCAGGAGCTTCGATCCCGCTATTCCGAATGGACGGCCCTGATCCGCCGGACGGCTGATCGAACGACGGATCGAATGTCGCGGTCGGATCAGACGCGGAAGGGCTCGATCTGGACCGTTGATCGAACGATCGACGGTCCAGAAAACGTACACTCGCCGGAGACCGTGAGTGACGCCCTAGAAAACGTATTTCGCTTCGTTCTCTCGATCGGATCGATCATTTCACTTGAAATTTAAACGTAGATAAGGACATGAACAGAAATCGTGGGGAATAATTAGTTTTAACTAAAACCCTAAAAGCGTAAAGCTATTTAGATCTAACTAAAGTGACTAGATCTAGGGTTTTAGGGAGTTATACCGTTAGATCTTCGAATTTCTGGATGGTTGAGCTTGTAGATTGTCCAAGTGAAGATTCCCAGCGAAATCCAAGCTCGAACGCGTCTGGATCGGCTGCTATGGGCTTGGGACGGTCTAGGTGGTGGTTTCGCCGGAGAACTCGCCGCCGGTGACGTGCAACCACCTGGGTTTTGTAGTGGGAGGAAGAGGAAGCTCTGGAGATTCAAAACGAACTGGGGGCAGGGCTGAGAGGGCTTGAGTAGGAGAGATGGTTAGGGTTAGAATGTGTGTCATTAAGCCCTTTTCCCCTATTCAAACGCCCCCCAGGCCAAAGGATGGCTGGGATTGATGGAGGGGCTCCAGATGGTGCCACATGTCCCTGGGACAGCTAGAAGGCTGCCTCAAAGGCTGGCCAAGCCTGCCTCCATTGGGCGGCTTGGGACAAGTGGGGGGGGGCCATTGCCATTTTAGGCTAAACCAGGCCCTGAGCTGGTTAGGAGAGCTCCAAGTGAGCTTTAGGATATTAAGGGGTCGGCCTTGGGGAGTTAAATCAGGGAAAAAGGTCTAAAAGGTGATTAAGACCTTTTAGAAGGGTTTAAGCTTGGGTTTGACCAAATTGACCAGTCAACTGGTCAATGGAGCTGATGGCATCCAACAGGTCATGGAGTCTTCTAAGTGGCTGGATGGGTGTGGCTTAAGCTAGGTCAATGGGTTGAAAGTTTTTGACCATATAAATGGTCACTTAAGCTTGAGTTGACTGGTTGACCAGTCAACTCCATCAAGGGTATGAAATTTCAATTAGGTGATTCAAATGAGTTGATTAGGTGGATTGGAGGGTTGTTCCAAGAGCCATGTATGTCAAATAGATTAAGAAGGCTTTAATGGGCCTTTAATGGGCTTCTAGGCCAAAACTGGTTGACTTGGTCAACCAGTTGGGTTCAAGGGCTAGAAATGGGTTCAACAAATTCAGAATGTCATCCTGAGTCTATTGGATGTGGTCCCAGGTTTGGAGGGGTCGATTTGGTCAAAATCACCATTTGAGCCCTTAAGGGCCTGTTTGGTCAACCTAGGTTGACTTGGTCAACCAGGTTGACCCAGGGTCTGGGTTTGGGCTCGACAGGTTTGAAATAATTTGGAGACCATGAGGGTAGTTCCTGGGTCTGGGGAGGTCAATTGATCAAAATCCCTATTTGAGTCCCTAAGGGCCTGTTTGGTCAACCTGGGTTGACTTGGTCAACCAGGTTGACCCAGGGTCTGGGTTTGGGCTCAACAGGTTTGAAATGATATTTGGAGGTAATGGAAGTGGTTGGGTGACCTAAGAGGTCATTTGGGTCAAAACACATGTTTGGACC
Organism: Dendrobium huoshanense; assembly: GCA_016618105.1. NCBI lineage: Eukaryota > Viridiplantae > Streptophyta > Magnoliopsida > Asparagales > Orchidaceae > Dendrobium > Dendrobium huoshanense. Next base: position 14,190 of record JADPUM010000440.1, on the reverse strand, counting down.
CTTAAAGGGCCTCTTGGGTCAAACCAGTTGACTTGGTCAACCAGGTTGACTCAAGGGTTGGAAATGGGTTCAAAAGATTTGAAATGACATTTGAAATTTGTTAAAGGTGGTTGCATCCCATTTGGAGCTCATTTGGTTTGAAATCCCTATTTGAGCCCCATAGGGTGTTTTTGGTCAATTTTGACCTATTGGTCAACTAAGGTCAAAAATGGGTCTGAAAAATGCAGTTTAGTGCTCAATGGGTTAAATCAAGGTCTGGAAGTGATTGGAAGCTTGGACAAGGGTTCCAAGGTCAAGATCTCAAAGGGGTTAGGCTCAGTGGCATAGGCTGTAAATATTTGAAGGTTTTACAGCCTTTGAATTTTAATTCAGATTCTGGGTTAGAGACCTCAGAATGAGCTCAAATTGGAGGGTAGCCTTTAGAGACATGTCTTATCACTTTGCAAGTGATAGACCCTGAATCAGAGGCCATTTGACTGGGTTTTGAGATGTTTGAAAAATCTCTGAAAAGGGTGTTTAGGACAGGGCCTTAAAGGTTTGAATTTGAGTTTAAAACTCTGGGTTTGGATTTGATTTGAAGTTTGAATTAATTTGGACTTGAATTGGATGGAGTTTGAGATTCAAATTGGTCACATGTAGGAATCAAATTGAAATTGAAATGGATTAAATATAGGAATTGATTTAAAATTGAGGTTGATCAAAGGTGGAGGTTGATTTGAAGTTGGAGAGTGATCCTAGATTTTAGGGAGAGTTCTAAGATCTAGGATTAAGGAATCCTAGGCTCTAGAGTGGATCCTAGGGTCTAGGATTAAATTTAGAATCTGGAAGGGTCTTAGTGACCTCATACAAAATGAGGTCAACAAATGGACCCCCAATGTGTGTAGAAGAAAACTTCTGCTGCACACATTGGCGTTGACCGAATGGAAGTAGAATTTGAGATGGAAGGGAGATCATCTCCCAACCCAAGCCTATGGATGCTAATGGAAGGCTTACACCTATTGGATAAAAGAAAGCTGGTAAAACCAAGGTAGGGAATACCTAACCTTGGGTCTAAGGAAGGGCATCACCCAACCTTAGGTCTACAGGATGCTGATAGAAGACTTACTCCTAGTAGACAAGGAACTGGAGAAACCAAGGTAGGGAATACCTAGCCTTGGGTCTAAGGGAGGGCATCACCCACCTTAGGCTATAGGATGCTGATAGAAGACTTACTCCAAATAGGCAAATTAACTGGAAACCAAAGTAGGGAATACCTAGCTTGGGGTCTAAGGAAGGGCATCACCCAACCTTAGGTCTACAGGATGCTGATAGAAGACTTACTCCTAGTAGACGGATCAACTGGAAAAACCAAGGTAGGGAAACCTAGCCTTGGGTCTAAGGGAGGGCATCACCCAACCTTAGGTCTACAGGATGCTGATAGAAGACTTACTCCTAGTAGACAAGGAAACTGGAGAAACCAAGGTAGGGAAAACCTAGCTTTGGGTCTAAGGAAGGGCATCACCCAACCTTAGGTCTACAGGATGCTGATAGAAGACTTACTCCTAGTAGACGGATCAACTGGAAACCAAGGTAGGGAATACCTAGCCTTGGGTCTAAGGGAGGCATCACCCAACCTTAGGCCTATAGGATGCTGATAGAAGACTTACTCCAAATAGGCAAATTAACTGGCAAACTAGGATGGTGCCACGAAGGGCGTACTCCATCACTAGCGAATGGGAATCAGGATGGTGCCACGAAGGGCGTACTCCACCACTAATCCCGGGTGAAATGCCAGGGTGGTGCCACAGAGGGCGTACTCCGCACTAGCGGGTCTAATCCTAAGGGAAGGAAGGACCTAACCAAGGAAAGGCGAAGAGCGTAAAAAAAAACTTTAAAAAAAAAGTAGAATCAAAGTTAAATCAAGAAAAAGGAGTTTTATTGATTGATAAAATGAGCTACATCAAGCATAGTATTTCTTAAGGAAACGCCCATTAACAGGTAGCATGGGTGGTTCCCTTTACAATCTACTAACTGATACGAGCCTCCTTCGTAGACAGTCTCTATAACGAAGGGTCCTTCCCATGTAGGTTCAAATTTGCCTCCCAACTTCCGATGGGCCAAGATAGGCCTCCGAAGGACCAAAACAAGTCTCCCGCTTGGAAGGTCCTAGGTCGCACTAACTTATCATGGGCTTGAACCATACGGGATTTATACAACTCTAACTTTGTTGAGCTTGGAGACGTCGCTCTTCAAGGCCTTCGAGTTCTTCCAATCGTAGCTTGCATTTTGTTCATTGGTAATTTGATTCTGAACTGCAATTCTAAGCGAAGGGATTTGTATTTCCAAGGGTAGAACAGCCTCAGATCCATACACTAGTGCAAACGGGGTGGATTGGGTCGGGGTTCTATAAGTGGTACGATAAGCCCACAGAGCTTCCACCAACCGCTCATCCCACTGCCGTTTGTTATCATCAAGGGTCTTTTTGACAATTTGCACCAAGGTTTTGTTGAAGGCCTCGGCCAATCCATTCGCCCGAGGGTAATAGATCGTCGAATATCTCCAATCAATATTATGGCGCCTTACAAAACTATTGATTTTTGTAGACTTGAATGCGGACCCATTATCGGATATGATTCTGCGGGGTACGCCGAATCGATATACAATATGGTCACGAAAGAATTTTAAGACATGGTGTGATGTTACGTTTCGTAGGGGAATTGCTTCCGCCATTTGAAAAGTAATCAGTTGCTGCTAATATGAAACGATGACCTCTCGCGGAGGGAGGGTCAATCGGCCCAATGATATCCGTGCCCCAACTTTCAAAGGGCCACGAGGCTATCGTAGGGTGTAACACATTAGGCGGCTGATGTAAAACCACACCATGGACCTGACATTGATGACAGAGCTTTGCAGTATTCATGCAATCGTCAATCATTGTAGGCCAGTAGTATCCAAGTCTTTTAATCTTTAATTTCATTTTTGGACCCGATTGATGAGCACCGCACAGTCCTGAATGAACTTCATTAACATTTTCTGGGCTTCTCGCTTGTTCAAACAGCGCAGCCACATGTGATCGAAAGACCGACGGTACAACAGATCGTTAACTAGTGCATATGATAGGGCACGTTTCTTAATCTGGTTGGAGAGTGATTTATCCTGGGGAAGCTTCCCTTCTTTAAGGTAATCGACTAAGGGTCGTCTCCAATCGCCTTCTTCGTCAGTCGTCGAAGAGGCAGAAAGGATCTGAAGGGGAGTCTTACTAATGTGTTCCAAATCTATAAGAGAAAGAGTCTTACGACCCTGTATCTCTATAGGGATGGAATCCTCCTCAGGACATGCAAATTCCTTTGCAAGTTTTGCTAAGGCATCCGCCGCAGAATTGCTTCCACGGGGAACCCTATACAAAGTAGCAATGGGGATTTGTTCCAACAAGTGAAGCGTATACTGGTGATATTTTAGGAGATTCGGATTCAAGACTTTATAAGTTCCGGCGACTTGGTTAATAACTAGTTGGGAATCTCCAAAGATCTTAATCTCTTTAATCTCCATTAGAATTGCAAGTTCCAAACCAGTTATCAGAGCTTCGTATTCAGCTTCGTTGTTTGTGCAAGGCTCCGATAAGTGGTAGGAAAAATGCATCATTCCTTTTTCTGGTGTAATAAAAATTAGACCGACTCCAGCCTTTCCAGGAATTACAGATTGTTGGGTCGCAATCCTACGAGAGGATGCTGCCCCATCAAAATATAATTCCAGATGGCCTCGCTAGATTCCCCCAAACTCATGATTTGTTCGTCGGGTAAGTCATCATTCAGAGGAGAATCTGCTGGCAGCGGGTGTGCTGCCAGAAAGTCGGCAACAGCCTGTCCTTTCACAGCACGAAGAGGAGTGAAAGTAATCTCAAATTGCAACAATATCATAGACCAACGAGCTAAACGTCCTGACAACGTAGGTCGGGTCATAAGATATTGCAAAGGATTAACTTTGAAATCAGACTGATTGAGTGGGAGAGCATGTAATGCCTTAGTTTCTGAGCTGCAAAAACTAAAGCAAGACAATGCTTCTCAATTGACGGGTATCGAATTTCAGTAGGAAGGAGTCTTCGACTAAGGTAGTAGAGAGCATTCTCTTTTCCTTCGTCGTTAACTTGAGCTAACAGAGCACCTAAAGACTCATCTAGAGCTGCGGTGTAGAGGATTAATGGCTTTCCCGGAATCGGAGCTGCCAAGACTGGCGGGTTAGAAAGGTATTGTTTGATATCATCAAAAGCATTTTGACACTTCTCGCCCCATACGAATTTAGTATCCTTTTTCGCAGGACAGAAAAGGGTTGACATCTCCCGAAAGATTAGAAATAAACCTCCTTATATATGCCAATCTACCTTGTAGAGACCTTAATTGAGTAAGGCTCTTAGGGGATGGCATATCTAAGATGGCTTCAATTTTAGCAGGATCTATCTCGATTCCGCGGTGCCTCACTACGAATCCTAAGAATTTTCCCGAAGCGACGCCGAAGGCGCACTTCAAGGGGTTCATTTTCAAATCGTAGCGGCGCAACCGTTCGAAAACAACTCTTAAGTCATGCAGGTGAGCCTCTTTAACCTTGCTCTTGACAACTAAATCATCAATATAACATTCAACTTGATTATGAATAAGTCGTCAAAGATACGGGTCATGGCCCGTTGGTAGGTTGCTCCGGCATTCTTAAGCCGAATGGCATTACCTTATAACAAAAGATTCCAATAGGGGTTCTGAACGCCGTATTTCTCTCATCTTCAGGGCCATCTTGATTTGGTTATAAACCGACGAGCCATCCATGAAGGAGAAAATAGCATGTGAGGAGGCAATGTCCACCATGAGTTCTGGTATTGGTAGGGGGAACTCATCCTTAGGGCATGCCTTATTCAGATCCCTATAGTCGACACAAATCGAATCTGACCATTTTTCTTTCGAACTGGCACGACGCTGGCCACCCAAGAGGGGTATTGTTCCTCTCGAATGAATCCGGCTTCTGCCAATTTCTTAACTTCAGAAACGACTTGTTGCTCAATCTCTAAGCGCATGCGTCGAGGAGCTTGTTTAACAGGGATGGCATCATGCCGAACCCCAAGTTTGTGAACTGCTACCTCAGCAGGCAAACCTGGCATTTCGTCATATGTCCAGGCAAAGCAATCCCTAAACTCGAATAACAACTGGATTAAGTCTTGAGTTTCACCCTCGCTCAACAGAGTACTTATAAAAATCGGACGGGGGGTCATCATCGTTTCCCAGTTAATTTCTCTTAACTCATCGACTGTCGACTTAATTTCCTCTTCAAATTCAGGGGGTGCATCCCGAACTTGAAGATCATCGGGATCGTCTAAAGTCTCCAAACAGAGTCCATCCAAAGGACAAGGAGGATCTGTAGGGACATTTGGAGAATCGAGATGGTAAGTTATCATTAGGCAATACTCATCATCATCGAATGAACTAACTGTTCCAAAGCCAATACCACTTGTTGGATTTTTATTTACTTTGTTCGCCAAATATTCTCGTGGTATCTAGCTTGACCCTTAGTCCATCGGTATGGTATAGAACCTTTAGAAAAAGTATTTTTACACAAACAGGGAAGTAGCCGAAAGGTAATTCCATTAATTCATTAAAATCTGCCTCCTCAAGGGTTACATCACCTTCGTCCCTTGCGGAGGAGGAGCCAGGAAAGAATTTCTGGACTTTCTTAACTTCACCATCCAAGTTGGGGGCCACTTTGACTTCCAACCCTACAACCCTGCCTGCCGACAGTGGGGTCAGAGAAAGGCCTCAATCCTTCTAGTGAGCTTTTCATACATTGTTAATTCAGGCTCGTCACTTTTAACTTTTGAAATATCTACCTCAGGGTCACTGTCCTGGTCTAAGGTGAGATCAAATTTTGGAGGAGTATTTATGTTTTGATAATCGAGAGAGAGGGCAGCACCTTGACTTTCTAGCTCACTATCGGAATCTGATTCCAAATCAATGTATACGGGTGCTGCTCTCCTGTCTAATGAAGCGCGGCCTCGACCTCGTGCCCTTAAAGCCATCCTCCCACCTCTTTGAGGTAATGTGCTTGGAGGTCTAAGGACAACAATATCAGAGTCGTCTTCACTACTCGATTGAATCATTTCTTGATTGATATTCTTATCTTTTTCTTTCTTTTGGTTGAATTTTTGTTCAACCATTTTCTCCTCAAATTTGATCTCTAATTTAGAACGGGACGAGGACCCTTTTGGTACGAAATATGCAGCATCTTCGTAGATCCCAATTTCTTGAATTGAGAATGGTTGCAAATCACCCTTAATCACATGTTCAATGCCATCTCGTTGATACTTAATGCATTGGTGCAGGGTAGATGGAACCATTCTATATTCGTGAATCAAGGTCTACCTAGAAGTGCGTTAAAGGACGTAGTTGAATCAATTATATGAAATTTAGCTTCAGTTTTTAAACCTCCTATTTCTAGGAGTAGAGTGATCGAACCTAAAGCTCTCTCCCTTTCTCGTTGAACCCACGAAGCACCAACCTGTCGGTTGAAAGCTTGCTAGTATCAACTCTGAGATAAGCAAGGGTCTTTATGTTCATCACGTTGACCGATGCACCCGGATCAACAAGGACTCTTGATAACTTGAAATTTCCCACATCTACAGTAATGTAGAGGGGACGATTGTGGTCAGCAGTTCTCAAGAGTAAATCTTCGTCTGAAAAGGTAACCCCAGGGACCTCTTTGAAGTAGAGAGCCTCACCTTCTGAAGTTGCAGCCAACTGTGTTAAGCAAATCTCGGGATCGAGAAGTGCTTTAATTAGAGACTCCCTCATTTCTTTGGAAAGAAGGAGGGCGTCATAAATACTTAATTTTGCTGGCAACTTCCTAAGGTGGGCTAGAACATTGTAATCAACCTTAGGAACGACAGACTCGAAACCCGGAGGAATTAAAGGGAATTCTGGTTGTTGAGGGGAATCCGGACTTAGATTTTCGAATGAAGTTGCTTGCCTTTATCCTGAGGGGGCAACCTAGGGGGTAAGACTTTACCGCCACGGAGTTGCACCTGCTCGACACTTCGGGCGGGCAAACTAGGGCAGTGTCTACACACACCATAGGTGTTGGATCATCATTTTCTGAAAGCGAGTCAGAATCTGAAAGTTCTATCAAGATAGGATTTCCTTGAAAATTGATTTGAGGAAATCACTTTCTGATAAAGCTTCACATTCGACCTCTTCTTGAATAGTCGATTCGGGGAGGTGGTTTGATTAACCTCAATATTTGGTTCATTAGGAGTTTGATTTGAAACAGGAGAGTCATCAATTTGCATTTGAGATTCATGGTTAATCATCAAGACAGAAGTAGAAGGATGTTTTTTATTCATCTTTTGACCCTTCGCCTTTGATGGGGCAAAGTAAAAGTCAGATAACAAAGAGGGGAAAGGGTTTTAACACCACCATCCGCCATTCTAATACATCTCTCATCTACACACTTCTCTCTACAAAATCAGATTTTCTCTCTTTCACATTTTTCTCAGTAGTTCCTAAGACTACTGGAGAGGGAAGTGGCTCAACATCCTTCTGCGAAGCGTCCAGGTCAACTTTCCACACCGGGGCCTGGGCTATCGTAGTCAGCTGTTGAGAAAGACGAAAAGACTTGTTAATCGACTTTTTAAGTGCCCGGGACAAAGCAATGTCCCAACCATCTTCAACAAAAGAAGAGTTAAGAGGATTACCTGAAATGGTCTTAATTGAAGCTTTTCTGGATCGACCAAGTATTCCTTAGGTATTATGATGTTACCTTGGGTGTAGTTCCTCTCAAGCCAATCTTTGAACACAACGCAGTCCTCAAGAGGGTGACTAAGCATCCTGTGGTACGGGCAATACTTGGGATCATCTTTCTTGCTCTCATCCTCAGGCCTCCTAGCCTCTGGCAACTGAAAATCTGGTTTCTTTAACAGACTTCTGAAGATCTTCTTAACTGACTCCTTTTAAATGGATAAGGCTTTGCCAATCTCTCTCTAAAGGGATGAAAGAGGGATCTCTAGTATGTTGAGGAACTATCTGAAAGGGCTGCTTCTGAGGCGGCTGTGGTGGAAGTGGAGTGCTAGGCTGACTAACCACTGGCCTCTTTCCTTTATCTACTGCTGAGACCACAGCTTTTCTTTTCAAATGTCTTCACCAGTTTTGGACCCTTCCTTTCCTCAGACTGCTCTCGTAAGAATGGCATCCTAGGAGCCTCTTCCTGCAAATTGCTAGCCTTATTAAGAAGTTTCTCAAAAGTTTTAATAGTGAAACCCTTCAGGAGAAAAGCAACAGGACCGTGGATATTCTTCAACAGAATCTCCACAGCATGTTGTTCTTGCAACTGGGGTTCACACTTCATCGAGAGGTTTCGCCACCTCAAGATGTACTCAACTAGAGACTCTCCCGGCTTTTGCTTTTCAACCACGAGATCGCCCACAGTAGTGCGTTGTTGCGCTCCGGAAAATCTCTTAAGAAAGAGGTTTTCTAGGTCGCTAAAGGTTCTTACTGAACCGTTGGGCAGATCGGCGTACCATTCAAAAGCAATGCCGGACAGACTACTTACAAATTGGCGAAATAGTAGAGCATCTGACCCTCCTGCGTTGCAACAGCTTGCTCGGAAGTGGGCCAGATGCTGTCTCGGATTTTCAATTCCGGTGAAAACTTTAAAAGTTGGTGGCACAAAGCCCTTTGGATAAGGAACTAAGTCATATTCCTCGGGGTAGGGTCTACCCTTTGAAATAGACACAGTTCCTTGAGCATGGGCTAAGGCCTCCCTTACCTGGTCCTCAATTAACTGCTTGATATCCTTCTGAGGTGGGATCGGAGGAATGGTGGAAACTGCAGGGTGAACTGGAGGTGTCTCTACTGGACAAGGGAGAGTCACAGGTGGTGACTCGAGAGGTCTGGAATTAAGTTCTGCCCTTTTGGCCTTTTCTGTGAGCTCTCGAGCTGACTGGTGGATCACAAAGACTCTTGCTGTGATTTGTCCAACTTCTCTTGCATTCTCTAACTTGTGACATCATGCTAGCGAGCTGAGTCTCCAAGTTTTTTATATGTTCTTCATCTCTATCTTTCACAGACTCATCTGACTCTGACTCAACAGCATGCGGATCATCATCTTTAACAAATCGGCGCTTGCTGGGCTCAGCTTCTTTATTAGATCTCTAGTTTCAACCACATGAATGCCCCCAACATAATCATCTTCATCTCCAAGGAGATCATCCATATCAGGGTCGAAAGAAGCCGTTCCTTCTTTGTTCAACAAGATGTTTCTTATTTCTTGAACTACCTCCTCGACCGGTCTATCCCCAATTGATTTAGGGTCAAGGGGTAAGTATCCTTTATACTCAGCCATATCAAACAACTCTTCAGAATCCATAAGGGCAATGATTTCTGTAAGTTTTGGATTAGGATCTGGTTGAGACTTTGTATCGGTTCATCTTCCATTTCTAAATCCTGGTCAACTCTCTCCTCTTCGACTATCCCAAAACTGGTAGTCAGAAGAGTGGCATCCTCTACAGGGAGAGGGACATATTCCTCAGGAGAAGTAGGAGCTTGTAAAGTGATAGTTCCCACATCTGGTAAGGTAAGGTCCTCAGACACCTGACTAAGGGGCCTAGGAATGACACTCGAACTTTGGGATCATCAACTGGGGTAGCAGGAACGTAACTATTGGATCCGGAGTCAAACTGGCCGCGGCAGGACTATCAACTGTAACAACTGGAGTACTAGCCTGAACATCCATCAATTCAACTGAACTCGGAGCGGGGTTGGCTGAAACTCGTTGGAGCTGCAGAATGAACTTAGAAGTTCTAGGAGGTGGTGGGACTCTCCAACTTAGTTCTCTTTGGCACATATCTCCTTTCAGGAGATTTAGGTCTTTTTCCTTTAAGGTCCACAGACTTTTGGACTTCAACCCCTTTGGTTTGACAATCACTGAGGCCAATCTCACAGGTTTATGTGAGGGTACCGGGGGTCTACCAGTAGAGTGGCGGCCTCTCTCGGACCCAGTCAACACAATACCCTCTGTTTGAGAAGACAGAGGGCGTGGCACCCAGTGATATCCATCAACCAGTACGAAGTAGCAGGCTGTCTAGCATACTTCTTATTCTTCCTAACGAATTGAGGGGAAATTCTTTGCTTCAGATACTTCTTCCTTCAAACTTCTTTTGGAAGCGATGTGAGATCACTCCCTTTAACTGTTTCACATATTCCTCTTTAGTCTGCCCAGTCTGTGCAGCGCAGGTATGAATTATATTTCTCAAAGTCTTGTCTTTTGAAGGTGTTTTTTTTCTGAGTCTTCTTGGTCGAGTAGTCGACCGGGCATGTGTGGAGAACGGGCTATCCTAGCTATCCTCTCCTCCCCTTGAGCTGAAGCCAGGGGTAAAAGCGACTTCCCTTCAGGAGGGGAGAGGAAGCAGGAATAGGTAGCTCCTCAACAGCCTCAGGTTCTACTTGAGCCAAGGTCTTAAAAGGTAGAACTCTCTTAGCCTTAGAGATTTTCTTTCTAAGTCTCCTCAAATAACTTCTTCTTGATTCTTAGTGGTGAATCTAAGTCCAGAACTAGACCCTTCTTCAAAACAGACTTAATTTCAGTGGGAGGCTCAACAACTGGTTCAGGCTGTTCTGATCATCACTGACTACTGGCAAGTGGGTGCAGATCCCACAATTAACTCAACTACTGGGGGAGTTTCCTTACTGGCATCCAGGCTCACAATTTGGTGTCCATCCATAGAGAGCTCTAGAGTACTGAATCCCATTCCAAAAGATCACAGTACTCCCTTGGTCATTAACAGTCGATTCAACTCTCGGTCAAAGGAGAAAATCAGTTGGCCAGCCATTTGAAATTTTCTGAAAGTTAAAGAAAATGATTGAAATTAGATTTTTTTTGAAAGAGTAGTAGAAAGTATTTTATTATTATTTTTTGAAAGTATGACATATATTAGCCCACGAGGAAATCGTATGGGGTAACATATGTCATCTTGGAGTTTAAGAAAATCTTTGAAGAAATTTTGAGAATTTGAAATGGGTTCTCTTACGAATTCCAAACACAACGGACAGAGTTTCTCCTTGCCGAAGGCTTATGGAATTGTGAGAAAGCCCAAGTAAAAGGATAGTTTAACCCTCCCCACCCTTAAAAGTCAAAGGGGAAATGAGGGGGTTAAAACTAACAAGTTTGGAATGAAAATAAAAAAATTTTGAATGCTTTTCAATTTTAAGGATTTATATATTGAACGAAAAATTTATCGACTATAAATCCATAAAATTAAAAAAGGATACCCAGAGATCTGATTTGACACTGTCGCCTCACAGGCTGTGCTGGGGCAGAAGGTCAAAATCAGAACAGAAGTCTAAATAAAATTAAATTTAGAGGTGAAACCTCTCTTTTAATGTTTTATTATTATTTTAGATGTTGGCCACACTAACCCAAGGAAGAAATGGGCAAAGGGACCAACGGAAGAAAGGTAGTTAAGACTACCGATGAAACAAAATTTTGCCATTATTAAAGATGGAGAGAGAGATTTGTCCCACCGGGCGTGCCATTTTTTGTTGGTGGAATTTTGAAAATATGTTTTGAAAATATTATTTTCTTTGGGGATTTTAAGATTAAGGTTAAGTTCTAATTCTAAGGTCGAATCGACTCGTTAGAAAGAGTATATCACCCCGGAGGACGAAAATAAACTTTCATAACGGTGTTCAGACTTAGAATTATGAAATCCATCTTGAATATTGTGAGCGGATGCTAAAGAGAAATTCATATGACCCCGAAGGGTCAAAATGAGGTTCAACTGAATATCCAATACAATATTCAAGAAGTGTGATCGTTGATTTCACATTCAAAGCCTTATCAAAGAAGATATATCTTCCCGAAGGGAGAAAATATCATTCGATGATAATTCTTTGAATATGATAGTAATGATTACTAATATTTTAAATTTTCCCAAAGAAATCCAATTGAGTTTTGAAAAATCGATTTTTTAAAATCAGGTGCGTGTGTGGTTCTAAATCTCCTACGAGCGCAAGCCCTCGTAGTTAATTACATCGTATGGAGATAAAATCTCCTACGAAAACTCTCGATTAAAATAATGGCAAAATTTTGTTTAGAGTTTCTAGGAGTGATATCAAAGTATGAATAGAATTATTGGAAAATCAAAAGGGAATGGATCAAAATTGAACAGTTATTAACGGAGTTAAAGGATGAGAGGTAGGGGACACTTTGAGATTCCAGAACCATCCGGAAATGTCCCAACTTAATCTAAGTGTTGGGCTTTATGTTTTGGATTTGAAATGATATTTAATTAGAGTTGAGCATTTTATTAGAAATTTGGGATTATATTCCCGAAATTTGGGGTCTTATAATCAAAGATCTGCCCCGGATCCTAAATCTATTTTGGACACTGGACCACAGTCGTCCGATCCTAACTAATGCAGTGCAAGAAGATCTGGACTTACCCCGGCCTGGATTGGGGAGCCAGCTAACCACCTAATCGATTTAATTTAATATATGAATCCGGTCTTTTATGAAAGAGTGGTAGGGACGTTATAATTAAAGTTTTGGGGAGGCGGGCCGACATCTAGAGATTTTCCTAATTGGCCCCTTTGACTTATGTTGGGTGCTAAAATGCTAAGGACTATGAAATTAAAATTTTGACTCTTTAATTTGTATCTAATGCAATGCATGCTGGTTAACAACCTCAAATCAAATATGCTTGAAATTTTTAAAAACAGCCTTATAAAATAATTTTTTAGAAGACTGGACTTCCCCAGGTCCGGCACCTCGTCCTCATAGGTCAGACTATCCGGACTCTACCCGCAGGCGGGGAAGGGTCTAAAACAAGGAAAGAAGAAGTGCAGAAATATGCATGCGACCCCGGGGCGATCCCCGGCTAATTCCCTAGATTCGTTATCTTTCTACGTTATTTAGACTCACTAAAATTTTAGACTTTTAAGATTATGAGTATAAAACTTTCACACCCTCACGAGCCTCACGTATCCAGGCGAAAACAAAGAGCGGCATGCAATCGCCAAAAAACTAGTAAAAACAAGTAATCCTAAAGGCAATCAAATCATCAAATCAAATACAAATTAATTAATAAATGTCCATAGGCAGAATTGCCTTGCTTATTACAAACCAGAATATTACAGAAAGTAAAGTGGCCGGGCACCACTGACAACAACCCGGATTCTAAGCCTAGTAATGACGCAAGTTATTTTGAGTGGGATACTCTCAATCTTCAAGTCTTCAAATCTTCAATTTCATTCTTCTTTGGACTCCTTTTCTTCAATCTTCTTGGAATCTTCGTAGTGGATTACCCAAATGGACAAGAGGGCACTTCCCTCTAAGGGGAAGGCCACTCTTTCCTCTTTGGGTAAGGAAGAGGTATGATCCAAATTTGGATTTCCAAATGGAAAAGGAGTATTCCCCAAAGGGGTATCCTTTCCTCTTTGGAATCCAAGCTTTGGATCTATGTATCCCAACTCAAAATAAACTTTCACAACACTTGACACTTGCACAAATTACATTGATATCAAAATAAAAATCTAGACTCACCTGCAGGGTTATCCTGAGCAATTAATATATAAAAAAAAAAGCAGTTATTCCCAAGCAGTTGTATATGAGCAGAAAAGAAAGTAAACACACTGGCCACGCTCTTTTTATTTGGGGGCTTTAGCAGCTGAAGCACCTGTGCATAGAGTTTATAATATTTATGCATTTTTAATTTGCCCCCTTTTTATATTGCCCTGTATGAGCGTGGCCACCTGCAGAAAACTGTGTCAACATCCAAATCGTACCTAACCTAAGGGTAATCTAGTCGCCAAACACATCAATCCATCCACAGAGTACAGAAAAAGTAAGCAGACACAGCAAAGCAATTTCATCCACAACATGCAGTGAAAACTAGGAAAAACCCGGCACACAGCAGTAAAGTAAACATCGGCCTAACCTAGATCTAGAGTTGGTTGTCCTAGCACATCATCTAAAGTGTGTGAGAAAGGTCGTGTGGCTGGGGTAGATCCTAAAGTGGGTTATTAATTGAAGTTGTCTAAAAGTTTTGGATTTGTTAAGGCTTAGAAAGGGGGGTTTAGATTAAAATTTAAATATTAATGAATTAAGAATTTTAATTGGAAATATTTTAGAAGTTAATTGATTGCTACATTTGTTTCACACCGAGGCCGTGAAGTTTATTTCACC
>JADPUM010000439.1:0-50000 GCA_016618105.1 Dendrobium huoshanense | reverse complement strand
AATCCATGTGCCCGGCAGCAGCTTTTGTGCCAAATCCAGTCGCACACAAACGCGTGCATATTCCCGCCTACCATCTCCACCAGTTTGTGCATCAATCCACAAAGGGGTGCCAAAATGTGACGCAATCCGCATAAGGTTGTGCAAATCCCAATATTGAAGCGGTAATTTAGGTAGCCGGATCCAAACCGGCGATGACAGTCCTCGCCAAAGAGTTTGGCGAGAAAGATGGCGTCCACCTATCCAATTCGACGATGTTGCCATTGAAGAACCAAGGCCCGCCGCAAAGCACCGCATCCCGGGCCTCCTCCGAACTAAACCGACACACAAAGCAATCGGCACCAATGGTGGAGAGATGATATTCTCCAAACCGGCCCCATTGACGCTTAATCTCCCCACTAAGAACAAAATAGGGTAACGTTTTCCCAATAATTTTGCCTACCACGGCATTGTCCAGCGCGCAAATGCGTTGTTCCACAAGCTCCATATGCAACCCCACCACATCGTCCGTCGAGAAGGTCCCTTGGGCAACTTCCTCCTCAATCCGGATGTGTTCCGGTTTTTTCCACACATTGTTCCCATTAGGTTGTCCCCTATCCGGCGGCAATCCGCCAAAGACTTCCGACCTTGCCCCTCTTGAAGCAAAACGGCAAACACCTTGTGTGCGAGGTTGCAGATTCCCTCCACCGCAGCCCAAGGAAAATTGCAGGTTCACACCTAATCCAGAATTTCCCTCTATGGTTTCACCGGCAGCAACAGCCTCAACTCCCATTTCAGTGTCCTCACAACCCTTACCGCTCGGAGCCACCATATCAGCCACGGTCGGGTTCTGATTTTCTTCCGCGCGCACAGCAATGCCAGAATTATCTGGCTGGTTCGCCACCTGGTGCCTCGCCGCACATCCAGATGCCAATTCCAGCGCTGCAGCGTACCTAGCCGCTGCCGCAGCTTCCGCACTGGCAACCTCCGCAACACGCCCCAGCGCCTATTCGAACACCATGGCAGCGCCGCAATCTCCATCCGCCGTGTCCATTGCCGTGTGCATGTCCCCCCGAGGCGCTCCAGCGGAAGCGGCCCCTTGCCCTTTGGACAAGTCCAAGCATCCCCGCACATTAGCCTGGCCAAGGCCAAGCCCGTCCGCGGCCTTAGCACCCCGCGCCCCAGCAGCAGCCTCCTCAGCCGAAGGCCTAGCAGCAGCCGCACTCTTGCTTGTAGACCTCCCCGATTCCGCCTTGGCCAGGGATTTTACCTCAACGCCTTTGCGACCACCTTGCGCACCAACACCCGACCTCCTCCGATCACGTCCCCCACCTTCCGCCGAACCTTCACCGCCGCCACCCCCACCGGAGCGGGGAGGAGACCGCCTGTCTCCCCCTGCCATGCCCAGAGCTTCTCACACTATGAACACTCTAGTGAGAGAAAGAAGTGGAAAGAAATGAAGAACCTCCCCCAAAGTTTTTGGGTTCCTTGAAAGTTGCACTTGCATTAAAAAGGTAACATAACAAGATACATAAAGAGTCTAAGCCCTATTACTTTCCTCTCGAAACAAAGAGAGGAAAGTTTCGGGTATGCCAGCACTAAGAATTTCTTTCCAAACAAAATTCCCCCCCAAAGCCCAACGGGCACAAAAATCCGCAAGCTTATTACAAGTTCTAGGAATCTGATTGAAAAGCACTTGATTGAATAAGCTTAAAAAAGAAAGGCCTGGCCTCCTCAAGTCGGTGAAGTCTATGGTGTTGATCCCTAAGCTCTTCTCAAAGCATTAGAGCAATCACCTTCCAAAATAATCCCATCGCAATCAAACATCCAATCCTCCAGAGTGTCTTTGAAGGTGCAGGCCGCAAGAAGCTCCGCACTAATAGCATCCCAATGTTCAATCTGCCGACCAATCGCCACAACAAAATTCCCTTGATGGTCACGGATCACCATACCCAAACCCGCCAGGTTGGATTGAGTAAGAGAGGCATCAAAGTTGATTTTGAGCCAGTTCGGAGGGGGGACGCACCATTGGTTGTGATCGGGCAGCCCAAAGGGCTGATTGGTGCGCCATTGCTCCAAAACAGGCGTGCGATGGGGCCTAGCGAAAGCTCCCAACACTGTAGCAGCCAGGACCGAAGGTGAACCCTACGGCCGGCCATGTTTTTTGTCATTCCGCGCACGCCAGGCTTGATAAACAGCCGAGCAATAAATCCTCCCAAGGCCAGGGTTATGAGCAGCCAAGTCCGCCAACATAATAAACAGCTCCTCAAGAGAATGCACCGTCGGTATGTGAAAACCCCAATTGGCCAGCTGGGCAAGAATAAGCAGAAGATGATTGCACCAGATCAAACAATGCTCCATGTCTTCATCCGCATTACAGCCCCATAGGCAAAGTCTAGTATCCCTCAGGTTCCTTCTGTCGAGCCAGCAATTAGTAGGAATAGCGTCCCTAAGTAGCCGCCACCAAAAGAATTTCTCCCTGGGATGAAGTTTCAGTTTTTTTAGCCAACTAAAGCGGTACTTGTCACCCTCCACACACGCCTCATAAGCCAAGGCAGTCACCGTGCGCCCCCCCCCCCCCCCCCCCCCCCCCCCCCCCCCCCCCCGCCCCGCAAATTGATCAATTCTGGAATGTCTCCCTCCCCAAAATGGTTAAGGGGAATGGCAAAAATACGGGAGGCCATGGTGTCCCCAAAACAATCCCGAACCATTTGGCTGTCCCAGCCCCCATCATCCTTGAGTAACATGTCCACACGCAAATTTTCCATCATTTCAACATTGCCAAACGTCGGCCGGCGATCCAGTCGCCGATCAAGGATCCAAACATCATGGAGCACCTCCACCCATTTGCCGTCACCAATTCTCCACCTAATTATAGGCCGAAGAGCATTGGCACCATCATTAATAATTCTCCACGACGTAGAAACATTTCTTCCCGGCCATCTTTTCCACGGATCATCACCGTATTTTCCTCGCAGTATCCGATGTAGTAACTCGTTTGGCCGCTGAATGAAATTGAGAGCTAATCGAGCACGAAGCGGCCCTTTCCATTCACTGGCTGAGTGGAAACCAAGCCCGCCAAGATCAGCTGGCTTACATAAATCAGCCCAGGAAACATAGTGCAGCCCCCTGCCCGTCCCATCTTTCTTCCACAAGAATTGCCGCCCGAGCTTCTCCACCATCTCGAGACTGCCTTGAGGGATCCCTGTTAGCGTCATGCAGTACATCGGAACAACAAGAAGTGAAGAGCAAATTAAAGTTGCTCTGCCCGCAAGAGATCGGTGACGTTTGCCCCAAATACTAACCTTGGCAGCAGCCTTGTTCACCGTCTTGGTGAAATCAGATTTAATGAGCCGTCGCATAACAAGGGGAAGACCCAAATAATCCAAGGATGAAACCATATGAAAGCCCACCAGCTTAACAATCCTCCGACACTTCCACCTAGGGCATCTTTTGTTGAACAAAATAGCCGACTTGGCGGAGTTGATTGTTTGGCCGGTCCAACCACTATAGTCCGTAAGGATCCTACAAATACACTTTGCATTAGCCGGACTAGCTTATGCAAAGATTAGAATATCGTCGGCATAGAGTAGGTGTGAAATTCTCTCCCCATTGGCGATGATAGACACCCCAAGATGATTCCCGAACTGATGAAAGGCCTTTGTCAAAAGCTCAGAACAAAGGATGAAAAGATACGGCGACAGGGGACAGCCTTGTCGCATACCGCTCTGTGCATCAATCCATTGGGATCGGTTACCATTGAGCAAAAAAGCAAATCTCAGTTTGGTAATACACTCCATCACCCATAGCGTAAACCGAGAAGAGAAGCCCATCACCTCCAAAGTGCGATGGAGAGTATCCCAAGCCATGCAGTCATAGGCTTGCTCCATGTCAACCTTCATCGCCATCAACCCAGACTGCTTGGTAGAATGCTGGAACTTGCACATCATCTCCTGAGCAAGGAGGCCATGATTTGCAATGGATCGCCCGGGAACAAAAGCGCCTTGTTCCTCTCTGACCAAATTAGTCAACACCGGTTTAAGGCGATTCACAAGTACTTTAGCCACCACTTTATAAAGTGATTGGCAAAGACTTATAGGTCGGAATTGTGAGGGGGCGGAAGCATGCTCCACCTTGGGAATAAGAATGACCATCGTCTCCTTCTAGCTCGGGCACATGGATCCCAAAGAAAAAAACTCTTTGATAGCTCTACACACATCAACTTTGATCGTTAGCCAATAAAACTTAAGAAAGGAGGAAGTGATACCGTCCATGCCAGGGGCCCGGTTGTTCCCCATACTGAAAATGGCTTTTTGAATTTCGGCCTCCGACACATCATCCTCCAGTGAGTGCGCAACCTCCGCCGAAAGCACACCAGTAGACGGGAATACAGGCCATCCGTCTGTAGTAATAGTCCGCTGCTTCCACTTGGCCGAAAAAAAGTGCCAAAATTCCTCTTGGATGGAGCTGGGATCGGTAAGCACCTCCCCATTATCTTTCTTATGTTCCACCACTCTATTGGATCGACGCCGCGCAGTGGCCACCGCATGGAAGAAATGGGAATTGGCATCCCCCTCTTCAATCCAGCGAACTTTGGCTCGTTGGCCCCACCAGGTAGCCATCCGACTAAGAAGAGCGCTGAATTCGCCCACCTTCTGTCTAAGCTCTTCCATTTGTTCAGGATCCAACCCATTATCAGAACAATCAAGGCGTTGGAGTTCAGAAATGCGCAATTCCAGCACCCGTTTCTGCTCACCTAAACCCCGAATACGGTGCCTGCTCCAATGAAGAAGAGCTTTCAATGTTCGGCAGCATTTGCGATTAACAACCTCCGGTGCATTGCCGGTATCATTTCTCCCCCAAGCCTTGGCAACAACTCTCCAAGAAGCGGGGTAGCTCATCCAAACATCCTCAAAACGTATCCATTTGAAATTGGGCCTCGCACTCCGACCTTCCAAGTGAAGTAGAAGAGGACAGTGATCAAATGCTAGACGGTTCAGATGTCGCACCGTAGCAAACGGGGCAGCATTTAGCCCCTCGGTATTCATAAGGAAGCGATCAAGTCGAACCCAGATGCGGCTCGCACCCTCCTTGTTGTTCGACCAAGTGAATTTGGGCCCCACGAATCCAAGGTCATGCAGGTCATTATCAATCATGAACGTCCGCATTTCGTGGGCACCAGCAGACATCCGAAAATGTTTTCCGCCCTTCTTGTCCTCCTGAGCAAGGCAGCAATTGAAGTTCCCACCCACAAGCATAGGACCGGTACCAGGTAGGCTAGCCTCAACATTGGCCCACAGCTGCCGACGGAGGATGTGATCCTTGTTACCATAAACCAAGGCCACGCGCCATTGCTGCAGATTGGGTAAAGAAATCCAACCGGTCAAACATTGGTTCGACGCCAAAGAGACATCAAACTTTAAAATATCACTTCGCCACAAGGCCAAAAGGCCACCCGATCTGCCCGCCGCAGGTTGGTGGTAGAATTCCCACCCACGCCCCGCAAGCTTGTCAACCTCCGCTCTATCCAGATTTTCCACTTTGGTCTCGGTGAGACCAACAAAAAGAACCTCATTGGAAACAATGAGATGACGTAGGAATTGGCTCGTATTTTTCTTGCGAGCCCCCCTACAATTCCAAAAAAGTATGTGGGTCATTGATTAACCGAAGGGGAAGCATCCCCGCCGCTCATACCACCATCCCATTCCTTTCGGCGTTTCCTCGGACCATCCTCAATGGGGCCAAGGGCGTTCAATTCTTTTTGAAAATGAGCCTTAGAAGCTCCAAGTCGCGGTCGATCCCGTCCGACCCCGGCCGAGAAGAGAATCGGCTCGGTAACACCTAGTTTACGCCAACTAGGCTTGAGGTTTTCTTTGTTCCGACCCTTCGAAGGTTCCTCAATCTCCTTGAGGTCAACCTGTCGTGTAGAATTCTCCCGAAGAGGTTTACCTTTTCCCCCAGCTTGGTCTTTCTTAGGCTGGCCACCCGGTTTTCTCCGTGGGGGGACAAGGTTCCACTCCCCGAATTGCTTCTCGTCCTCCGTAAGTTCCCAAGTAATCGCCTCCACTACAACCTTTCCAGCCAAGCAGGGAGCAGGCGTAGTGGAATCTTTTGGGGCCGCAGGTAATTTCTGCTCCGCGGGGCCAACACGGCTGCTTGAACCCACCATGCCAGACAGTGTCACCACTTCAGTATTCGTCGCCAGCACATTTCCTCTCGGCTTACTAGTGGAGGCCACACTCGAGCCTCCCCCTTCCGAGATAGCTTTCCCTTTAGCTGACGCATTCGGTGTTCCTGCCATTCCATCCAATTGAATATCCTTATGCGAAGGACAGTGCTCCTGTTTATGGCCAACTCTACCGCAGCCAAAACAAGACATTCCAAGGCCTTCATATTCCACCCTTTGGTAGAAACGCCCTTGCCACCCATTCACCCAAGTGCCCGTTTGGAGTTGCTTGGCCAAATCCAATCGAACACACACACGGGCGTATTCCCGTCTACCGTCTCCCCCTGTCTGAGCATCAATCCACAACGGTGTCCCAAATTGAGAGGCGATCCGCATAACATTTGGGATATCCCAATACTGCAACATAAGTTGCGGCAATCGAATCCATACCGACGACGAAAGTCCCGCCATAGAGTTTGGGGAGAAATTGGGCGTCCAGCGATCAAGCCCAACAATATTGCCACTAAAAAACCATGGCCCCCCACAAAGCACTGCATCCCTGGCTTCCTCTGAGCAAAACCGCAGACAAAACAGTCTGCTCCAATGGTAGTAAGGTTGTAGTCCCCAAATCGCCCCCATAACCTCTTCACTTCCGCACTCAAGACAAAATAAGGCAATCGCTTCCCGATTATTTTCCCGACCACCGCATTATCAAGAGCATGGATGCGCCTCTCCACCAGCTCCATCTGCAAATTGACCGAGATGCCATCCGTGGAGAAGGCACCCTGCGCTACCTCCTCCGTAATCCGGATGTGCTCCGGATTCTTCCACGCATTTGTTGGGGGCTTCTGGGCAGCCGCTGAAGCACCACTCCCGAAGACAGGAGATTTCTGTCCAGTTGGGGCAAATCGGCAAGCACCTTGTGTGCGAAGTGGGGAATTGCCGTCGCCGCAGCTTAAAGAAAACTGGAGGTTCACACCTAGATCGGGACAATCGTCCTCCACCCTTCTAACCCGTTCTCCCTCCGAGCACATCTCGGTGTCACCACCAGCATAATCAGCTTTGCCAAGTACATCCCGAGGATCCACAGTCGGGCTGTTATTTCTGGGCGTGACCAGCCTGTCTCCCATAGCCATACTCACGGCTTGTGCCATCATCACACAGTCGGACGCCAACTCCAATGCCTTGGCCCTCCTTGCCGCAGCCTCGGCCTCCGCATTAGCAGCAACCGCCACCCGATCCATGGCCAGTTCAAAATCCATAGCAGCTTTCCCATCAGTACCCGACGGGTTAGCCCCATGCTGCAGTTCCGCCTCCTGCAAGGCCTTCCACGGGCATCTCGGGCTAGCCACATTAGCTTTGGGAGCAGCCGTCCCTCCACGCGAGCTGCCATTCTCCCCGCCAGCACAATCCGCCGCCTTGGATCCACGGGTCCCCACCCCGCATTCCTCAACCGAAGACTTAGCCACAGCCAACGCCTTCCCCGCCAACTTCCCCGTACCCGATTTGGCCGGAGATTTGATCTCCACGCCCTTGCGCCCACCTTGAGAACCAACACCCGAACGCCACCTCTCCCTATCACCACCACTTGCCGCACCTTCACCGCCTCCAAACCCACCGGAGCGGGGAGGAGACCTCCTGTCTCCCCCCGCCATACCCAGAGCTTCTCACACTAGGAAACACTCTAGAGAGAGAAAAGAGTGGAAAGAAATGAAGAACCTCCCAAAGTTTTTGGGTTCCTTGAAAGTTGCAAATGCATTAGAAAATTAAGGCAGAAAACAAAATACAATGCCAAGCTCTATCACTTTCCGCCCTAATTAACTCCATAAGAGTTTGGGGGATTACAAAATCATTAACGTTTCTCCACACAAAATCACCACCAAGGGCATGGTGGGCACAAAAATCGGCCGGTCGGTTGCTGCGTCGGGGAATATGTTGAAAGATCACCTGTCGGAACTTGCTAAGGAACGACAAGTCCGGGCCAGCCGGTAGCCTATGAACATCAGAGTTGGGATTGTAGACCTCCTGCAACCAACGGATGGCATCCATGCAATCCCCTTCCACAATCAGCCCACCCGAGTCAAACATCCAATCTTCAATGACGTGCCGAACGGCCATAGCCGCACACCGTTCCGCTTGAGCAGCATCCCACTGTTTAGTCCGATTGCCCGACGTGACCACAAGCCGCCCGCAATCATCACGCAAAACCATACCCAGGCCGGTACAATTAGAGGGGAGAATAGCCGCATCAAAGTTCACTTTGAGCCATGTTGGAGGGGGGGTGCACCATAACATATGGCTCGGCAGCCCAATGGGCTGATTGATGCACCATAGCTCCATAGGAGGCATGCAAAATGACTTTGGAATTTGAGAAATGACAGTCGCGGCAATCACCAAAGGAGTACCAAAAGGACGACCATGCTTCATAGCGTTCCGAGCACGCCACGTTTGATAAACCACATAGCAAAAAATTCTGCCAATGGCCGGATTGTTTTTGGACATGCACTTCAAAGAACTTGTCATTTCATCAAACGAAGTAAAGGTTGGCAAGTGGAAACCCCACTGAGCAAGACAATTCAGAACCTGGGCAATTTTTTGGCATTGAAACGTGCAATGGCTAAGGGTCTCCTCCACCAAACACCCCCACGGGCATAGCATAGTATCACACAGATTTCTTTTAAAAAGCCACACATTACTGGGGATAGCATCCCGAAAAAGCCTCCACCAAAAAAACTTCTCACGTGGATGTAATATGAGTTGGCGAAGCCATTTGAATTTATAATCCCCCGCACCAATCCGAGCCACATAAGATAAAGCAGCCACCGTCGAACCCACACATTTTTGGATCAGCTCCGGACTGTCCCGACCACTCCCAGCATTCGATGGGAGGTTTAAAATTCGGTTCCCCAGCACCTCACCAAAACAACTAAGAACAGTAGCCTGGTTCCAATTCAAATTATCGTCAAGAAGATCATGCACAGTGCTGTTTTCTATGCTGTCAACATCCACAAACGTGGGCCATTTGTCAATTTGCCGGTCCATAATCCATGCATCCTGTAGAATGTCAATCCGGGTCCCGTCCCCAACATTCCACCGCAGAATAGGCCGGAGGGCCTCCGCTCCCTCATGAATAATTCTCCAAGCGATAGAGGTATTACGTTTCAAGCAAGCCTTCCATGGATTATCACCGTACTTAGCCACCAAGAGACGATTAAGAAGGGAATGCGGGTGGCAAATAAAATCCTAGGCCAAACGGGCACGCAGCGGTCCTTGCCAAGTAATCGTTGAATGAAACCCCAAGCCACCTTGGTCTTGTGGCTTACACATCTCATCCCAGGCCACATAGTGAAGCCCCCCGGCATTCCCATTTTTTCCCCAAAGAAATTGTCTTCCCAATTTATCAATAGCCGCCAATATTCCCCTAGGAATGCCCGAGAGAGTCATGCAATATAACGGGATGGCAAGCAGCGCAGTGCGAATAAGTGTAGCCCGACCAGCCAATGATAAATGCCGCTTGCCCCACACATTCAGTTTATCATTAGCGTTTTTGAGAATTTTAGAGAAGTCCGAGGCAACAGGTTACGCAGAACCAAAGGTAATCCGAGATATTCAAGTGATTCCACTAACCGGAACCCAAGCAGTTTGGAGAGTCGGCGGCACTTCCAACGGGGACACTTTCTATTAAAGAGGATAGCCGATTTGGAACAATTAACTTTCTGCCCCATCCATTCGCAGTACATAGCCAGAATCCGGGAGATCATTAATACATTGGCGCGGCGAGCTTCCGCAAACATGAGAATGTCATCCGCGTAGAGAAGATGCGACACCCTTTCCCCATTCGGAACAATCTGAACGCCCAACGAAACTCCCTCCTGTCTGAAAGCCTTGGAGAGCAGCTCAGAGCAGAGAATAAATAAGTAAGGGGATAGGGGACATCCCTGACGGAACCCACTAAAAGCCGCAATCAACTCAGACCGAGTTCCATTGAGGAGAAAAGAAAATCTCGGGTTAGTAGCACACTGTAGCACCCAAATGATAAATTTCTGAGAGAAACCCATGGCCTCCATAACACGCCACAGGGTACTCCACGCCATACAGTCATAAGCCTGTGCCATGTCCACCTTAACCGCCAAGAAACCATCCTTCGAGGTGGAATGTTGAAATTTGCAAAGGACCTCTTGGGCGAGAAGCCCATGGCTGGAAATGGAGCGACCCAGAACGAAAGCGCCTTGCTCCTCTCCAACAAGGCTGCTCAGGAGCGACTTCAACCGGCTAACAAGAATTTTGGCAACAATTTTATAGAAGGACTGGCAAAGACTAATGGGGCGGAAGTGAGCCGGGTCTTTAGCCGCCGTGCTCTTAGGCAAAAGAACCACAAGTGTATCCTTCCACGAATCACACATATGATTAATAACAAAAAATGCCTTAACGGCGTTACAAACATCGCTTTTAATAATATTCCAATAAAATTTCAAGAAGGAGGACGTGATACCGTCAAGGCCAGGCGCACGGTTATTACCAAGGCTAAACACAGCCTTTGCAATTTCCTCTTCAGTTACCTCAACATCAAGAGAGTCCCGGCAATGTGCCGAGAGCATGTCCATGGTTTGAAAGGTAGGCCAATTATCCCAGCAGGTTTCCCGAAGCCTCCACTTATCCGAGAAGAAGGCCCAAAAAGCATCATGAATCTGCTGCTGTTCATGCGTGGTCTCGCCACCATGCAGCTGAAGCTCATCCACACGATTGGAACGGCGGCGAGACGAGGCCATAGTATGAAAAAAATGTGAGTTGGCATCCCCCTCTTCAATCCAGCGGACTTTGGCACGTTGTCGCCACCACGTAGCCAAGCGAGCTAACGTAGCGTTGAATTCCCCAATGTTTAACCGCAATTCAGTCTCTTGCTCCAGACTAAGACCCTCCGTTGAACATTCAATAAGTTGTAATTCAGCAATTCGGCTTTCCAGCTTGTTTTTGTGTGCTCCCAGATCACGAATGCGGTGACGACTCCAATAGAAAAGAGCCTTAAGCGTCCGTTTCCATTTGCGGTTGACCACCTCCGCCGGATCACCCCAATCATTCCTGCTCCATGCACCGTGCACCACTCTCCATGAGGCAGGAAAACTCATCCAAATGTCTTCAAAACGGACCCATTTGGAGCTCGACGCACCACCACAAAGAGCTAACTCCACAAGAAGTGGGCAGTGGTCGGAAGCCAGCCGAGAGAGATGCCGAACCGAAGCCATAGGGGCCGCATGAATCCCTTCAGAATTAATCAAAACGCGGTCCAACCGCACCCAGATACGGCTCACCGAGTCCTTGTTATTAGACCACGTGTACTTGGGGCCAGAAAATCCCAAATCATGGAGGTCATTCCGAGCAAACGCCTCAGCCATCTCCTGAGCCCCCGTAGAAAATCGAAAGCGCTTGCCACCTTTCTTCTCCTCCTGAGAAAGACAACAATTGAAATCACCCCCAACCACAACGGGGCCATTTCCAGTTAGCACCGAACCAATAGTATCCCAAAGCTGCCGACGCACATGGTAGTCCTTATTGGCATACACAAGGAGCACAATCCATTGCTGCAGGGACGGAAGAATCAGCCGGCCACAAATACATTGATTCGTAACCACTCCCACCTCAAATTTGACAATTTCATTCCTCCAAATAAGAAGCATTCCACCCGATTTACCAACCGCCGAGTAATGGAAGAAGTCCCATCCCCGACCCACCAGACGATCAACGTCCGTCCTACCAAAACTCTCAACTTTGGTCTCCACCAATCCCACCAAATGAACCTCATTGTTAGAAATGCCGTCCCGTAGGTAATTGCCCGTGTTCCTCTTACGGACACCCCTACAATTCCATAGAATGATGTGAGTCATTGGGTACCCATAGGGGAAGCGTCCCCGCCGCACGATCCAACATCACCCTCCTTTCACCTTTTCCGTGGCCCCACCTCAATGAGCCCGAGAGCCTGCAGCTCTTTGTCAAAATGGGCCTTGGAGGCCCCCAGCTTCGGTCTGTCCCAAACAACACCAGCCGAGAACAAGGTTGGCTCCATGACGCCAAGCTTGCGCCAACTTGGTCGAAGATTTTCCTTACTACGACCCTTCGACGGTTCTCCGACCTTCTTAAGGTTCCCCTGGCGTGGTGTAATTTCTTGAAGAGGCTCGCTCGCAGCCACATCCTTTCCTTTTTTCTGCTTCCCCGCATTTTTCTTCCTTGGTGGGACAAGATTCCATTCACCAAACTATTTTTCATCTTCAGTAAGCTCCGGAGTCTTACCTGAATCATTAATCAGCGCTGTCTTGCAAGGGGCCGGAGTAACAAAATTACCTTCCAAATTCTCGGCCTGCTGCCCTTTACAGCTGCTATGGTTTTTCATACCGTCCCCCACCGAGGGGGAACACAAATCCGTTGGTTCCTCCATTTGGCCTCCCGGCGGTCTACTAGTAGAGGCCACACTTGATCCGCCTCCAACGGTAGTCCCTTTCTCCATAGCCGAGATAACCTGAGTTCCATTTGGCGCCACATTACGAATCTCCCGCTTGCCAGGGCAATTCTCTTGACGATGGCCAACCCGACCACAGCCAAAATAGGACAAGCTGAGTCCTTCATACTCCACACGCTGATAGAACCGACCATTCCATCCGTTAACCCAGGTTCTGGTTTGAAGCTGCTTGGCCAGATCAAGCCAAACGCACACACGTGCATATTCCCTCCATCCGTCCCCGGCCGTTTGGGCATCGATCCACAAGGGTGTACCAAATTGGGAGGCAATTCGCATGAGATTATGAAGGTCCCAGTACTGCAGCAGAAGCTGAGGAAGGCGAATCTAAATGGGAGAAGAAAGTCCCGCCATAGAATTCGGAGAGAACGTTGGCGTCCACCGATCAAGTCCAGCAATGTTTCCGTTGAAGAACCACGATCCTCCGCAGAGGACAGCATCCCTAGCTTCAGCTGAACGAAAGCAGCAAACGAAGCAATCTGTGCCAATGGTGGATAGGTGGAAGTCACCGAACTTTCCCCATTGCCGCTTAATCTCCGCATTCAAAACAAAGAAGGGAAGCCTTTTGCCAAGCACTTTGCCCACAACGGCATTGTCCAGAGCATGGATGCTCTTTTCCACAAGATCCATATGGAGGTTAACGGATATTCCATCCGTAGAGAAAGCCCCATGGGCGACCTCCTCTATAATTCGGACATGCTCAGGCCTCTTCCAGGCGTTAGCAGGTTGTTCGTGGCTCCTCGGTGTAGCTTGTCCACCAAAGACCGTGCTGCGCTGACCAGTAGATGCATTCCGACAAGCACCTTGTGTGCGAGCCGTAGGCAATCCACCGCCGCATCCCATGGAAAATGGTTGGTTCACACCTAATCCAAAGCCTCCAGATTCCATCCCGTTGCCCACACCACCCATCGTAGACATGTCGGCATCCATTCCAAAAGCCCCAGTTGCGGCACCCGGAACCTGGGCATCCTGAGTCCGGGCAACATCTTCCTCCATGTGAACACCGTTAGCCATGGCCTGCTGTCCCATTTCAGTATCCAATACATGCTTAGTCGCCAGTTCCAGCGCAAGGGCCCGTCTGGCAGCCGCAGCAGCCTCCACGCTGGCCGCCGTCGCAACACGGCCCAAGGCCTGCTCAAAATCCATAGCGGTGCTGTCTTCACCAGCTGGCCCTGAGTCCATGGCATGCGGATCCGCCTCCCGCAACCCATCAGGCACGCCGTCCGGATCCTTATCCGCCAACACGGCTAAAGCCGTCCTTCCCCTTGTGTTAACTTGGCCACCACCAAGTCCATCAGACGCCTTGCTTCCCCGCGCCCCCTCACTTCCTTCAGCCCCCGAAGGTCTTGCAGCCGCAAGCACCTTACCCGCCGCCTTCCCATTGCCCGCCTTGGCCGGGGATCTAGCATCCGCACCCTTGCGTCCCCCTTGAGAACCATTACCTGAACGCCGCCTCTCCCTATCACCACCACTCGCCGAACCTTCACCACCACCACTCCCGCCGGAGCGGGGAGGAGACCGCCTGTCTCCCCCCGCCATGCCCAGAGCTTCTCACACTAGAAAACACTCAAGAGAGAGAAGGAGTGAAAAGAAATGAAGAACCTCCCCCAAAGTTTTTGGGTTCCTTGAAATTTGCAAATTGCATTAAGAAAGGAAAAAAAGAAAGGATACAGAATATCAAAGTTCAAGCACGATCGCTATCCTCCCTAAGTAAAGACATGAGGGAGGGCGGTACATTTCTACTATCACAATCCAACCAACTAAAGTCACCAAAATAAGCCATATTAGCACAACAGTCCGCCGGTCGGTTGCTCTCCCTCGGGATATGTTGGAACATGACTTGGCGGAAGTCTAAGAGAAAGGAGAGGTCCGGCCCCTCCGTCCGACGGTGGTAGATGTTAAGACGATTGAACGACTGCTTGAGCCAAGTAATAGCATTCTGGCAATCACCTTCCACCACAATGCCCTCCAATTGAAGCATCCAGTCATGAATCGCATCTTTAAGAGCCAATGCCGCATGAATTTCCACTGTAGTAGCATCCCAAAGCTGCACCGACTTGCCAACCGCAATGATCAGCCGGCCCTCATGGTCACGGGCAACCACACCCAAACCAGCCACCGAATTGGGTTTCACCGCCGCATCCACATTGAATTTAACCCATCCAGGGGGGTGGGGGCACCAGAGTTTGTTAATCGGTAGCCCAGAAGGCTGAGAGGTGCACCATTGCCCCAAGATTGGCATAGTAGCAGAGTGTGACAGGCGAGCAAGAACAGTAGCCGCAATAACAGTCGGTGTTGCAAACGAGCGGCCGTGGCATTTATCATTACGGGCCCTCCAAATCTGATAGATGGCGTATCAGTAAATCCTTCCCATACTTGGGTTATCCCGTGCTGCCTTTGACAACTCCTCCAGCAGCTCCACCCAATTTTCAAATTGCGGGATGCACACACCCCACCTAGCCAAGGCCCCACGGGTTTGGGCCAAAATACTGCAGTGGACAGTAATGTGCTCAATGTTTTCAATACCACCACATCCCCATGGGCATTGCTCCTCATCAGTTAAGCCCCGCCTAGCGAGCCAATAGTTAGTCGAGATGGCTTCCCGCAACAAACGCCACCAGAATAGATGTTCACGCGGATGGAGCTTAAACTTCTGAAACCACGTGAATTGATAGTCATGCCGCTCAAACTCAGCGGTATAAGCCATAGCAGAGATGGTCTTACTCAGAGTGGAGCCAATAAGATCCGGCCGATCAAGGCCAGCATTGCAGCCCGTGGGAATGTCCAGAATATGCCGTCCAAGCACAATACCAAAGCAGTCCAGCACTGCTTCAGTCCGCCAATGCGATTCATCATCCAGAAAATCCCCCACCGTGCAACCTTCAACATCAATGACAGAGAAAAAAGAAGGCCACTCAGCAAGAGTACGATTACCAGTCCAAATATCATTGAGAGCATCAATATTGCTGCCATCCCCAATAGTCCAGTGTAAGATAGGCCGAAGAGCAGCCCCCCCCCCCCCCCCCCCCCCCCCCCCCCCCCCTTAAGCACTTTCCACGTCATCGAATCACTTCGCCTGGCCTCATTCGTCCAGACATTTCGACCATACTTGGCCCTCACCACTTGCCCGAGTGTGGAATCACTGTCGTGGACAAAATTCCACGCCAATCTCGCTCGCAAAGGGCCTTGCCACCGGCTGGATGCATGAAACCCGAGTCCCCCCATAGCAGCAGGCCGGCAAAGGTCATTCCACAAAACATAATGGATACCTCTGTTAAGCGCATCTTTCTGCCAAATGAAGTGCCGTGCCATCCTCTCAATGGTATTGAGAACACCTTTCGGGACCTCCAAATGAGTTAAGAGATACATAGGCGTTGCAAGAAGAGAAGTGCGGATAAGCATCGCCCTTCCAGCCATGGATAAATGCCATTTGCCCCAGCCATTAATTTTGTCCGTGATCGTCTTCAGCAAGCCCACAAAATCATTCGCAGTCAACTTACGCAACGTCAGTTGCAGCCCCAAGTAATCCACCGACTGCACCCGTCTGAACCCCAAGTCCTTGGCAATCCGCCTTTGCTTCCACAATGGACATTTCTTACTAAACAGTACTGCATATTTGTTACAGTTGAGACGCTGCCCCGTCCAGCCGCAGTAATGCTCAAAAAGCTTCATGGCACATCTTGCATTGCTTCCACTAGCCTCCGCGAACACCAACACGTCGTCGGCGTAAAGTAAATGGGAGATAATGGCCGCATCACGCACCACCCGAATCTCCAGCTGCTGTCCGTCCCGACTGAACGCCTTGGTCAAAAGCTCCGAGCACATAATGAAAAGGTAAGGTGAGAGCGGACAACCCTGGCGAAAGCCGCTCAAACCCATAATCCAGTCCGTCCTGCAACCGTTAATAAGCAGTTGAAATTTAGGGAATGAAATACATTGCATTACCCAGCATATGAACCAATGAGGGAATCCCATCCATGCCATCACTTGTTCGAGAGTGTCCCAGGCCATGCAGTCGTAGGCCTGCTCCATATCGACCTTCAAAGCCATCAAACCCGCCGCCTTAGTCGAGTGTTGGAATGTGCTTATCATTTCCTGCACCAGAAGCCCGTGATTGGAGATGGATCGGCCAGGCACGAAGGCGCCTTGCTCCTCTCCAATAATATCGGCAAGAACCGGCTTCATTCTGCAAACCAGAATCTTCGCAATCACCATGTAAATGGACTGACAAAGGCTAATAGGCCGAAATTTAGCAGGCGAGTCCGCATTCCCCACCTTGGGAATGAGAATAATCAGTGTTTCACGCCATTTGTCATTCATAGTATTAGTTTCAAAAAATTCCCGGATTGCCTTAAGCACATCATCTTTAATAATCGGCCAATAGAATTTAAGGAACGAAGTAGAGATGCCATCCCTCCCAGGGGCTATGTTATTGCCCATACTATGAACAGCAGCCCACACCTCTTCCTCTTTGATATCAGCAGTAAGAATGTTCCCAAAGTGGTTTGGGAGCCGGTCATTCTCCTCAAAGGTCGGCCAATTCTCCAAACAGACGTTCCTATTGCGCCATTTATCCCGGAAGAAGTTCATGAAAACTGTCTTGATTGCAGCCGGATCGGTCTCCAGCCGGTCTTCCTCCACGGTCACCCCAGCAATGCGGTTATCACGACGCCGGCCCGTAGCAACCAAATGGAAGAAGTGGGAATTGCCATCCCCCTCTTCCAACCATCTGACTTTTGCACGTTGCCTCCACCAAATTGTGAGTCGAGCAAGAGTATCATTAAGCTCACCAACACATTTTCGGAGCTCCTCCTTTAACTCCCCACTCAGGCCCGTTACGCTACAGTCCAGCTCCTGTAGCTCCAAAATTCGCCTCTCCAGCATACCACGGAGGCTAGTAAGGTTCCGGAGATGGCTGCGGCTCCAGTGCACCAAAGCACGCAGCGTGCGGGAGCATTTCCTGTCGAGAACCTCCGCCGGCGATCCAGGGGTATTACGGTTCCAGTGCTGCCAAACCAAACGCCAAGTGGCTAGATAGGTAGTTCAGACATCCTCAAACCTCGGCCACCAGTCCGTTTTGGATTTCTCCTCCGAGCCAAGAGTTAGAAGCAGTGGGGAGTGATCAGACACCACTCGCCCCAAGTGCCTAACCTTTGCTAACGGGGCATTAGCAAGCCCCGCAGAGTTCATGAGAATTCTATCCAGCCGAACCCATATGCGGCTATTCCCCTCCTTGTTATTGGTCCAGGTAAACCTCGGACCAACAAATACGAGGTCATGCAAGTCATTGTTCACCATGAAATCGTTCATCTGAATCACCCCAGCCAAGAGGGTGACACGCTTACCACCTTTCTTCTCCGTCTGATTGAGGCAGCAATTGAAGTCGCCCCCCACCAACACAGGAGAGTCTGCATTAATATGGGAGCTGATAATCCGCCAAAGATCACGACGCCTCAAGTAGTCTTTGTTGCCGTAGACCACAGCCACCGTAGACGTCGCGCAATTGGGAAGAGTCAACGTGCCAATGACCACTTGGTCGTGCGCCTCCAAGACCGAAAAAGACACTAGATCTTTCCGCCAAAGAGTAAGAATACCACCAGATTTTCCCACCGAGGGAAAATGGAAGAAATCCCATCTAGAGCCAATAAGACGATCCACATCAGCTCTGTCCAAGGATTCAACTTTGGTCTCCACCAGACCAATAAAGTGCACCTCATTGTCACTCACCAGGTGACGCAGGTAGTTGCCCGTGCACTTTTTTCGGGCCCCCCTGCAATTCCAGAAAAGTATCGTAGACATTAAACACCTATAGGGGAAGCGTCCCCGCCGCTCGTAGGTGTTGATCGGTCCTTCCGCCGCTTACGCGGCGCTTCTTCAATTGGACCCAAAGCCTTTAATTCTTTATCAAAATGAGCCTTGGATGCTCCCAATTTAGGCCTAGCGGGCCGAACCCCCGCCGTGAATAGCAACGGTGGCGTCAAACCCGGCCGCTTGTCGCCCTTGCTAGGCCGAAAGTTCCCCTTCAGTCGAGTCCTGCTGGGCTCCTTAATTTCCTCCAGATTGACTTGGCGTGGGATGTTCTCCCCCAGCGGCCCTGTAACATCCGGTTCCGATTTCCTGGGTTTCTTCTTGCCCTTCCTAGGGGGCACAAGGCTCCAAGGGACAAATAATTTCTCATCATCCGTGAGATCCTTATCAACCTGTTCCTCCAATCTGCCTCTAGGGGTAGTGGAGGAATGGCATTCCGATCGCATACCATCTCCTGAAATGGACTTCGTCGAGATAGGGACCTGCCCATTAGGCCGGGGATGTGGCACCGGAGTAATTCGGCTACCACCTCAGCGCCTCCACTCTCCGGCGCTTTAATTTCGCTGCCCAAACTTGATCCGCCATCCCCGCCTGGTTGTTTTGCTGTTGCCGGACCCCTGGGGCTGCCCAGAATAGCCTCTGCCTCCTTAGTTGCACGGGAAGGGCAATGCTCCCTTCGGTGACCCACACGGCCACACTCAAAGCAGGAGAGCCCCAAGCCTTCATATTCCACCCGTTGGAAAAAACGCCCCCGCCATCCATTGATCCAAATGCCCGGCTGCAGCTTCTGAGCAAGGTCCAGTTTAACACAAATTCGGGCATATTCCCGTCTTCCTCTAGCCCCTGTCTGAGCATCAATCCATAATGGTTCACCGACCATGGAGGCAATTCTGATCAAATTCTCTTGATCCCAATATTGCAGTGAGAGTTGGGGTAGGCGAAGCCAAATGGGGGAGGTAAGCCCCTCGAGCGAGCTAGGTGAGAAATCCGGCGTCCACCTGTCAAGCCCCATAATATTTCCACTGAAGAACCAAGGTCCACCACAAAGGACTGCATCCCTCGCCTCCATCGAGTTGAACGTACATGCGAAGCAGTCGGTGCCGATAGTGGAGATCTGTAGCTCGCCGAAACGCCCCCATTGTCTTTTAATTTCAGACTCTAACACAAAGAAAGGCAATCGCCTCCCCAGAACTTTCCCAACCACTGCATTTTCAAGCAGCCCAATGCTTAATTCAACTAACTCAATCTTGAGGTCAACCGTCACCCCATCTGTGGAATACTGTCCTCTACGCACAGCCTCCGTCACCGTAATGTGCTCCGGCCGATGCCACGCATTAGCAGGGCTCGACGGTGACCCCGTATCCTTTGAATTCCCAAAAATTCCTACTGCAGCAGCAGTTGGCGCATTTCCTCGAGCACCTTGTGTGCGAGGTTCTGAATTCGGTTTATCGCATCCAACTATAGGCGGCTTGTCCACACCTGCAGGTAAATCACATTCCACGCCATTCCCAACAGCCGGGTTGGCCATAATAACATCCGCCTCATTCAATCCCATAGGGGTTTGGAAGCTATCAAGGCAATCTTCCATTCCAAGGTCCATATCGTTGTCAACCACCATATCGGTCTTACCTGGAAGCTCCCGCACATCCTTGCTGACCGCCGCCTGGCTCCGCCTAGCTGCAGTAGTAGCCTCGACATTAGCCGCCTTCATGACCCTTTCAAGAGCCAGTTCAAAGTCCATTGCAGCACTATCCTCCTCAAAGACAGGATTCTCCTTGAGCCGCACCTCCGCATCCCGTTCAGTGGACGACCCAGCAGGCCCGCGACTGGCTTCCCGTCCCGGTTTTGACCCCGCGGCATTCCCGCACCCAGCGCTGGAGCACAATCCCGCCGCATCTCTCGAACACGGCACCCCCTTGGCACCGCTCAGCACCGACTCTCCCGCGGCTTTGCCGCTCAGACTTCTCTTCACGCCTTGCTTGGCAGTCCCCGCCTTCCCGGCAACTTAACCTCCACGTACCTCTTGCCACCGCCGGACCCAATGCCCGACTGCCGTCTATCCCGATCATCGCCTCTCGAACCTTCACCGCCACCCCCGCCGGAGCGGGGAGGAGACCGCCTGTTTCCCCCGCCATGCCCAGAGCGTCTCTCTCTAAAACACTCAAGGGAGAGAAACAATTGGTGGAAAAAACTAAAGTTTTTGGGTTCCTTGAAAGTTGCATTTGCATTGATTAAGTAAAGAAAAAGTACAAGACAAGTATGGAACTAAAAACTGCCTTCTCAAGACAAAAAACAAAAGTGAGAAGGTCTAAAGCTATGAAGTAAATCATACATGTATGAAAGACAAAAAGTAAAGCAACTAAAGCAAGGATAAGCCCCTTTGAATCACAACGAGGCCCCTCCCAAGTGCTAGCCCAAGAAATGCTAAACATGCTCAGAGGACCACTCCAGCGGGGGGAGATACCTATAAAGGGTTTAAAACAGCCCGAAGGCTGAGAGATATCCCATTGCGCCAGACATGGTATGAGCACCCTTAGCACCCAAGGACAAGCAATAAGGAAGAGCATCATTGTTCCTCAAAAGGGACAAAGTCCTCACCAGTATCATCTTGTAAGTTCTTCCTCCTCTTTCTAGGTAAGGTGGCAATAGGCCCAAGCTAAAGAAGCTGCTTCTCCAAGTATGCCTTGGAAGCCTTGTGTTGTCGTTTGGAAAGATTCACCTCTAAGGAGGAGGGGTCGAGTGTAGTTCTTTCAGCATTAAAGACAATCTTTTGATGCTTTCTATGGTGGCTGTTTGGGCTGACAATCCGCTCTGAAATGTCTTCCATGTGTTTGAGCTGCTCTCTAGCTGCTTGGGCTGGTTGGTTAGTCACGGTTTGCTGCACAGGTGCCGTCGGTTGCTGCATAGCAGCATGTTTTTTCTTTCCATTCCGCTTGCGGGTAACCAGGTTCCAAGCCCCATAGGAATTGGCATCCGGTTCCCCATGGCTAGGGGTGGTGTCCCGAGCTTGAGCACTTGAATTGGAGGGCTGGCCGGTTTCAAAGTGGGCCTCGGGTTGAGCTGCAGTTGGACGGGCTGCTTGTGTTTGAGAGGGAGGTGGGCTGCTTCTATTCGGCCTAGCTGGACAAGTCCCTTTAACGTGGCCAATGAAGCCACAGTCAAAGCAAAAGTTCGTTAGGCCTTCGTACTCAACCCTCTGAAAGAAACGCCCATGAATTCCATTTATCCAAACCCCCGGTAGTAATTGTTGCGAAAGGTCGATCCTAACACAAATTCGGGCAAAAGACGACCGCCCCCATGAACTAGTGTGGGAATCCATCATATTAGCAATACGGGTGATGTTATGCATGTCCCAATACATTAAGGGTAATTGGGGGAGCCTAATCCATATTGGGGAATGCAACCCATGAAGCGAGTTAGTCGTAGCCAATGGGGACCACCTGTTCATGCCAATAATGTTTCCTCCAATGATCCATGGCCCCCCCGCTAGCACGGCATCTCTAGCCTCCAAGCTTGCAAACACACAAATGAAAGAGTTGGGGGCAATTGTAACTATTTCAAACTCCCCAAAGTGAAACCATCTCTTCTTGAGTTCAGTTAAGAGGTAGGGGAAAGCAATGCGACGCCCCATGAACTTAGCCACAATGGCACGATCAAGCCTAGCGATATTGTTGTGAACTGCTTCAATTTCTGGATCCACTGACTTGCCATCCTTTCCTAAGAAGGATTCCTTGCTCAGTTTAGCGATTGGCACAAGTTGAACCCTGTTCCAAGCAAATGGGTTAGTGGCCGTGCCCCCCAAACAGCCTGGTTCCTTGCGGGCAGCTGCAGTTTGGCTAGGCAAGCCATTCGGCTCCATGGGGGCATTATCCCGAACACCTTGTGTGCAGAAATCTGTATCACTAGTTGGAGTGAAACTTGTATCTTGAGGGGGCTCACACCTAGCACTACTAGCATTGTCCACATTGAAACTACAATCCATCATTGGCGAGCCCTCAATGTCACTCGCAGCATGAGCAAAAACTGGGTTGTCCTGCAATTCGGCACAATCAGCCCATGACCGGCTGTCCCGACCAGCTGGGCAAACAGCAGCCTCTAAGTCTTCTAGCTGGGTATGCGCTTGAGCTGCCCTGAAATCTTCCATGTCAGCTTGATGATCAGAATCGTTACCGGAAGCCTCCATGTCGCTGGCTGCTTCCTCCTCACGGTCTGAGCTCGCCCCACCGTCCGACCCCATGGCCGAATCTGCATTAGCCCGTGGGCTGCTCCCCCCGCAATCCTCCATGGCGCTACCCGCCAAGTCATCCCGAGCGGGCTCCTCCCGGTGCTCCTCCTCCATGCCATAGCTGCTAGCCCGGGGTGAGGCACCACCCGAGCTGCATTCCCCATCCGAGTGGCACTGGCCAGCTGCTTCCTCACGCACCAAATCGGGACCGGGCAGCTGGGCTTTGCTCCAAATGGTAGGTGCCGGAGTGGAGATTCCGAAAGAGCTCATAATCAGTTCCCTAGCAGCCATTGATTTTGAAAGAGGGGAGGTAACTCCCAGCTCAAACTTGCCCTTGTGTGGGGTAAACCTGGTGGCCGGCGCCACATCCATGGCAGCAGTACCCGGGCGCTTAGCCCCCGCAACCTTGACCATGCCCTGGTCATTTTCCTTGCCCGCCCGAGCCAAGCTAGCCTCCTTCTTGCCCTTCTCTTCCCGAGCACCAAGGGGAGAAGCCCCCTTGCTAGGTTCGGCCAAAGGCCGGCCCGAACCATGGATCCTGGACGGTATTCCGCCCCTAGCAGCCACAGCCACCGGCTCCTCACCACCGGCCTCCTCGTCGGCGAGCACTTGCCACCGGTTTCCAACCTTGCCCTCCTTCTTGCTGCCATTCCTTCCACCAAACCCCCCATTTGGAGGAGGTGACCTAAGGCCACCCCCTCTAGCCATCCCAGAGCCTCTCTCTCTAAAACCACTCTAGTGAGAGAAAGAAGTTGGAACAAATGAAGAGCCTCCCAAAGTTTTTGGGTTCCCAAAGTTTTTGGGTTCCTTGAAATTTGCATTTTGCATTGATTAAGTAAAAGAAAAGTACATCATAAGTATGGAGAAACTAAGTGCCTTCCCATGGCAAAAAAAAAAAGTGGGAATGTCTAATGCTATGAAATAAACCATACAAGTATGATAGACAAAAAAGAAAGTAGCAAAAGCAAGGATAAGCCCCTTTGATTCCCAATGAGGCCCACCCCAATTGCTTGCCCAAGAAATGCTAAGACTGTCCAAGGAACCACTCCAGCAGGGGGAGATACCTATAAAGGGTTTGAAACAGCCCGAAGGCTGAGAGATATCCCATTGCGCCAGACGTAGTATGAACAACCTTAGCATCCAAGGACAAGAATCGAGGTAGAGCCTCATTGTTCCTCAAAGGGGACAAAGTCCCCGCCAGTGTCATCTTGGAGATTCTTCCTCCTCTTGCGGGGGAGGGTGGAAATCGGTCCCAATTGCAGCTGCTGCTTCTCCATGTAAGCCTTGGACGCCTTATGTTGTCGCTTGGTAAGATTAACCTCCAAGGAGGAGTCGGGTTGTACACGTTCAGCACTGAAAACAATTTGGTGTTCCTTCCTTTGGTGGCTGTTCGGGCTGAAAATCCGCTCAGAAATGTCTTCCATACGCTTGAGTTTCTCCCTAGCCGCTTGTGCTGGTTGGTCGGTCTTGGTGGGCTGTATTGGTTCCTTCGATTGCTGCACTATGGCTTGCTTTTTCTTGCCATTCCGCTTACGAGTAACTAGATTCCAGGCCCCATAAGATTTGTCATCCAGTTCCCTAACGGTAGGGGCATAATCTGGAGCTGGAGCACTAGAATTGGAGGGCTGGCCGGTCTCCATATGACTCTCGGGTTGAGCTGTAGCTGGACGGGCTGCTTGTGTGGGAGGGGGAGGCGGGCTGCTTCTCGCCAGCTTAGCTGGACAGGTCCCTTTAACGTTGCCAATAAACCCACAGTCAAAACAAAAGTTCGTTAATCCCTCATACTCCACCCTTTGGAAGAAGCGCCCATGGATACCATTGATCCAAACACCCTGGCATTAACTGCTGCGAGAGATCAATTCTGACACAAATGCGAGCAAAAGATGAGCGGCCCCAAGTGCTAGTGTGGGAGTCAATCCACAACGGATCCCCAAGTATATTGGCTATACGTGTGATGTTGCTAATGTCCCAATACATGAGTGGAAATTGGGGTAGCCTAATCCATATTGGTGAGTGCAG
Organism: Dendrobium huoshanense; assembly: GCA_016618105.1. Classification (NCBI taxonomy): domain Eukaryota; kingdom Viridiplantae; phylum Streptophyta; class Magnoliopsida; order Asparagales; family Orchidaceae; genus Dendrobium; species Dendrobium huoshanense. The sequence goes on along the minus strand of JADPUM010000439.1, from coordinate 25,298 downwards.
CCCATGTAGCGAATTTGGAGTAACCGAGGGGGAACAACGATCCATGCCAATAATGTTGCCACCCACGATCCATGGCCCACCCGAGAGAATAGCATCCCTTGTCTCCAAGCTTTCGAACACACAAATAAAGGAGTTGGGGGCAATTGTAACAATCTCGATAATGTTAGCAGGTAAGCGAAAGCAATCCGTCTTCCCATAACCTTTGCCACTACTGCACGGTCAAGTCTGGCAATGTTGCGATGTACCGCTTCAATTTCAGGATCAATCGACTTTCCATCCTTGCTTAAGAAACATTCCTTGTTCATTTTGGAGATTGGCACTAACTGCACCTTGTTCCAAGCAAAAGGATTGCTTGCCGTTCCTCCCAAATGGCCCTGGCCCTTACGTGCAGCTGCGGTTTGGCTTGGCAAGCCACTCGGGTCCATGGAGGCATTATCCCGAGCACCTTATGTGCAGAAATCTGTAGCATCCGTTGGAGTGCAGCTTGTATCTTGAGGGGGCTCACACCTAGCACTACCAGCATTTTCCATAATAAAACTACAATCCAACATCGGCGAGCTCCCAATGTCACCCGCCGCATGAGCAAAAACTGGGTTGTCCTGTAGTTCAGCACAATCGGCCCATGACCTGCTGTCCCGACCAGCTGGGCAAACGGCCGCCTCTAAGGCTTCAAGCTAGGTGTGCGCTTGCACGGCCCTGAAATCCTCCATATCTGCTTGATGGTATGAATCAGTACCTGAAGCCTCCATGTCGCTGGCTGCTTCCTCCTCACGGTCTGAGCTCGCCGCACCGTCCGACCCCATGGCCGAATCAGCATTAGCCCGAGGGCTGCTCCCCCCGCAATCCTCCATGGCGCTACCCGCCAAGTCATCCCGATCGGGCTCCTCCCGGTGCTCCTCCTCTATGAAATAGCTGCTAGCCCGGGGTGAGGCACCACCCGAGCTGCACTCCCCATCCGAGCGGCATTTGCCAGCCGCCTCCACAAACGCCAAATCGGGACCGGGGAGCTGGGCTTTGTTCCAAATGGTAGATGCCGGATGATAGATCCCGATTGAGCTCATAGTTAGCTCCCTAACAGCCGATGGTTTAGAAATAGGGGAGGTAACTCCCAGCTCAAACTTACCTTTGTTAGGGGTAAACTTGGTGGCCGGCGCCACATCCATGGCAGCAGCACCCGAGCGCTTAGCCCCCACCACCTTGACCATGCCATGGTCATTTTCCTTGCCCGGCCGAGCCAAGCTAGCCTCCTTCCTGCTCTATTCATCCCGAGCACCAAGGGGAGATGCCCCTTTGCTAGGTTCGGCCAAAGGCCGGCCCGAACCATGATTTCTAGATGGTAAGCCGCCCCTTGCCGCTGCAGCCGCCGACTCATCCCCGCCGGCCTCCTCGTCGGCGAGCAGCTGCCACCGATTACCAACCTTGCCCTCCTTCTTGCTGCCATTCCTTCCACCAAACCCCCCATTTGGAGGAGGTGACCTAAGGCCACCCCCTCTAGCCATCCCAGAGCCTCTCTCTCTAAAACCACTCTAGTGAGAGAAAGAAGTTGGAACAAATGAAGAGCCTCAAAGTTTCTGGGTTCCGGGCCAAAGTTTTTGGGTTCTTGAAAGTTACATGTAGCATTAATGAAAACGAAGAAAAAGAAAAATACAAGGAGCTAGACCATGTCACTCTCGGCCCTCAACAGTTCAACAAAGGTTGAGGGAACCGAGTTACAAGAGACATCATTCCAAACAAAGCTCCCAAAGACAGCTAGAGAATCACAAAAATCAGCCGGCCAATTACTTAGCCGGGGAATAAACTGAAAGATAACTTGCCTAAAATTACACAAAAAAGAGACATCCACATTATCCTCCTGTCGGAAAAGGGGGTTTCGGGGGTCACACAAGTCCTGCAGCCACTTGATAGCATTCGCACTATCGCCTTCAATCACCAAGCCCTCACAGTCCAGCATCCAATCCTCCAAGATTTCCCGGAACAGTAGAGCCGCAAGCAGTTCCACCATCGTAGCATCCCAGTGCTCAATCATCTTGCCGGCCGCCACAATGAGCCGTCCCAATTCGTCACGAACCACCACGCCAAGGCCCGTACGGTTGGACGGAAGAAGAGATGCATCAAAGTTCACCTTAAGCCACTTAGGAGGGGGTGTGCACCATAGCTTGGTTAAAGGCAGCCCAAGGGGCTGATTGGTACACCATTGCTCCATCAGAGGCATGTGGAAAGCCTTTGGAATTTGGGAAATAACGGTCGCAACAATCACTCTAGGAGTGCCAAATTGTCTGTCGTGCTTCTTAGCATTGCGGGCCCTCCAAGATTGGTAGACCGCATAACAATAGAGTTTCCCAGGAAGAGGATTGGAGCCGGCAAGCATCCGCAAAGAGTCCTTCACATCAGCAAAAGAATTGAATAAGGGGAGCACCATGCCCCAATCGGCCAGACATCCAAGAATACTTCTCAACTGACTGCAATGGGCCGTGAAATGATCAGTAGTTTCCGCCATATTGCACCCCCAAGGGCATAGTTGAGTATCCGAGAGGTTACGTCGTTGAAGCCAGGCATTGGTCGGAATTGCATCCCTAAGGATCCGCCACCAAAACAAATGCTCACGCGGATGGAGTTTAAGATTTTTGAGCCAGGTAAAGCAATACTCCCGAATCGGGAAAGTGGTCGAATAAGCCATAGCCGCCACCGTGGCATTGCGGCTGGAACAGATCAGCTCGGGAACATCCCGTCCAGCATCAGAATTGGTGGCCACATCCAGGATACGCATGGCCAAATCACCGCCAAAATGCAGCAAAACTTTGTCCCGATCCCGCTTCAAATTATTGTCAAGAAGCTCCGAAACTTTACCAGCAGCAGGAATGGTAGAATTAAGAAGCATCGGCCACTGGTCAAGTCGACGATCCAAAATCCAGACATCCTCAAAGATGTCCACCATCCGCCCATTCCCAATATGCCAACGAATAATGGGTCGTAGAGCACCCGCACCCTCATGAACTGCCTTCCAAGTGATTGAGGTATTTCGGCCAGTGGGCATACTCCACGGATCCTCACCATATTTGCCGCGAAGAATTCGGTTCAGAAGAGCCGTAGGGTGTTGAATGAAGTCCCAAGCCAACCGGGCTCGAAGAGGAGCACGCCAAGCCAATGACGAGTGAAATCCCAGCCCACCATGAGACTGCGGTCTACAAATCTCGCTCCACGACACATAGTGCAGTCCCCGTCTATTATTATCTTTATGCCATAGAAAGTGTCTTCCAATTTTGTCCACCGACGCCAAGACTCCCCGTGGCACATCCGAGAGAGTCATACAGTAGAGGGGGATGGCCAGCAAAGCAGTACGAATCAAAGTGGCTCGTCCGGCCAAGGAAAGGTGTCTTTTACCCCATACATTCGCCTTATTAGTAGCACTCTGGAGAACCCGATCAAAGTCAGGGGCAGTAAGTTTACGGAGCACAAGAGGCAGACCAAGGTAATCCAGGGAGGAAACCAACCAGAATCCCAGCACCTTAGCAATCCGGCGGCATTTCCATCTCGGGCAACGTTTGCTAAACAAAACAGCAGATTTGGCATTGTTAATGCGCTGCCCCGTCCACATACAGTAGTCACCTAGAATTTCCAGAATCTTGGTAGCGTTAGCCCGGGTGGCCTCCGCAAAAATGAGTATGTCATCGGCGTAGAGTAGGTGAGAGACCCGTTCCCCTTTGGGAATGATTTGCACTCCAAGGTTCGTCCCTCTTTGCCGGAACACCTTGGTCAGTAATTCCGAGCAAAGAATAAAGAGATAAGGTGATAGTGGGCAACCTTGGCGAAAGCCACTATAAGCGTCAATCCAAGTCGAACGCGTCCCATTCAGCAATAACGAGAAGCGAGGTTTAGTAATATACTGAACAATCCAGCCAATGAACTTAGGAGAGAACCCCATCGCCACCAGCACCCGAGAAAGCGTGTCCCATGCCATGCAGTCGTAAGCCTGCTCCATGTCAACCTTAGCAGCCAAAAGACCAGCCAGAATGGTGGAATGTTGAAATTTGCACATAATTTCTTGAGCAAGAAGGCCATGGTTGGAGATAGACCGCGCCGGCACAAACGCACCCTGCTCCTCACCAATAAGTCCGGCCAATACCGGTTTGAGACGGGCGACAAGAACCTTGGCCACCACTTTGTAGAAAGTTTGGCAAAGACTGATCGAGCGAAACTGAGCCAGAATCTTTGCCGTGGTAGTCTTGGGAATGATTACTACAAGAGTATCCTTCCAGCTCGCACACATGGAGCTAGTTTTAAAGAAATCCTTTACTGCAGCACAAACGTCATTGCGAACAATAATCCAGTAAAACTTAAGAAAAGAAGTAGTGATACCGTCATTGCCCGGTGCTCGATTGTTGCCAAGGCCAAATACTGCCTTTCGGATCTCCTCATCCGAAATGTCCTCCTCAAGAGTCCCCCGGGCCTGCTCTGAAATGCAGTCCGTCTCGAGAAAACTGGGCCAGCGCTCATAGGAAGTATCACGCTCCCGCCATTTATCCGAGAAGAACTGCCAAAACACATCATGAATAGCTTGCGGGTCATGGGTTTGCTCCCCCGCAGCAGTTTGGATCTCCTCAATTCTGTTACTATGGCGGCGGGCAGTCGCCGTCGCATGGAAGAAGTGGGAGTTAGCGTCCCCTTCCTCAATCCAGCGGATTTTAGCCCAATGTCGCCACCAAGTTGTCAACCTGGCCAAGGTGGAATTAAATTCCGAAACAGCAGTCCGGAGCTCCAAATCCTGCTCGGAGGTGAGCCCCGTATTGGAATAATCATCCCGCTGAAGCAGCTCAATCTTCTCCTCCAGCTCCTTGCGTCTAATTCCCAGATCCCGAATCGTGTACTTACTCCAAAAGTGAAGCGCCCGAAGGGAACGGCTTCACTTTCTGTTAACCACCTCCGCCGGCAGGCCAACATCCCGATGCCCCCAAGCCTTGGCAACAATCCGCCAAGAAGCGGGAAAGCTAGTCCAAGTATCTTCAAAACGAATCCATTTGGCACTAGATTGTCGTAATCCATTCTCCAGCCGCAACAAAAGAGGGCAGTGGTCAGAGGCCAAACGATTTAAGTGCTTAACCGAAGCAAAGGGTGCCGCATTCAATCCTTCAGAATTAATAAGGATACGATCTAGCCTCACCCAAATCTGGCTAAGGCCATCTTTGTTGTTAGACAAGGTATATGCGGGGCCCGTGAAGCCTAAATCGTGAAGATCAAGCTGGCTAAATGCATTTGACATTTCCTGTGCCCCCGTCGAGAACCGGAAACGCTTCCCACCCTTCTTCTCACCTTGACAAAGGCAACAGTTGAAATCTCCCCCAACAATAGTGGGGACATCTGGGGAGATGATCGTGGCAAGGCTCTCCCATAATTGTCGCCGGACATAGAGATCCTTATTGCCATAAACAAGTGCCACCTTCCACTGAACCAGTGAGGGCATAACAACCCGCCCCACCACACATTGGTCCATAGCCAAATCAACCTCAACTTTGAGGATGTCACGTCTCCAAGCAAGTAGGAGTCCACCCGAGCGGCCATTCGCAGGATGGTGGAAGAAGTTTCACTCACGACCCACCAGACAGTCAACCTCCACTCTACCGATGCTCTCCACCTTAGTTTCAATCAACCCAACAATGCCAACCTCATTGGAAGCAATGAGGTGTCGTAGGAAGTTGCCCGTGTTTTTCTTCCGGGCCCCCCTACAATTCCACATAATGTTGTGAGTCATTGATCAACCATAGGGGAAGCGTCCCCGCCGCTCATACCACTGTCGCTTTCCTTTCGACGTTTCCTAGGCCCGGCCTCAATGGGACCGAGAGCCTTTAGCTCCTTTTGGAAATGGGACTTAGATGCACCAAGCCTTGGCCTCTCACGCCCCACTCAAGCTGCAAACAAAGTTGGTTCCTTGATCCCAAGTTTCCTCCAACTAGGTTTAAGGTTTTCCTTATTGCGGCCTTTAGACGACTCTCCCACCTCATTCAAATTCACTTGTCATTGAGCATTTTCCCGTAGGGGCATTGCCACCGCTGCAGAAGCCTCATGCTTAGACTGTCCCCCCTTCTTCCGTCGTGGTGGAACGAGGTTCCAAGCCCCAAATAACTTTTCATCCTCCGCAAGCTCCGGAGCGGTATCTTTCCCGACAGCCGAGGCAACCTTCACATGATCAGGATGTGAATTTCCCTCTTCATTCCTCATATCCCGTTGCTTCGCCTGACTGCAATGACTACTCGAGCCGTTACCTCCAGAAGGAGTCACGGCCTCCGTCTAGCCTTCCAAAACCGTGCCCTTGCCTTGCTAGTCGATGCCACGCTAGAACCACCCCCATCCGTGACAGCCTTCCCCTTAGACAAGGAAGCCGGTGTACCCGTCGGGCCCGCAACATGATTGTCTAGCCGCGCGGGGCAGTTCTCTTGCTTATGGCCAACACGCCCACAACCAAAGCAAGACATCCCGAGACCCTCATATTCAACCTTTTGGTAGAAGCGGCCCTGCCATCCATTCACCCAGGTGCCCGTCTTTAGCTGCTTGGCCAAGTCCAGCCTCACGCAAGCCCGGGCATATTCACGCCGGCCATCACGGCCCATTTGGGAGTCAATCCATAGCGGAGTTCCAAACTGTGAGGCAATCCGCATAACATTGTAGAGATCCCAATATTGCAGGGGCAATTATCCAAACCGGCGAGGTTAGACCAGCCATAGAGTTGGGTGAAAACGACGGGGTCCATCGATCCACCCCCACAATGTTCCCACTAAAGAACCACGGTCCACCACATAGCACGGCATCCCGAGCCTCCTCCGAACTGAACTTGCAAACAAAGCAGTCCGTCCCAATCGTAGAGAGGTTGTAATCACCAAAGCGACCCCACTGCCGCTTGATTTCAGCATTTTGAACAAAGAACGGCAACCTCTTGCCGATGATCTTGCCAACCACCGCATTATCCAGGGCTTGAATGCGCTGTTCCACCAATTCCATATGGAGATTGACCGAAACACCATCCGTGCAAAACGCCCCTTGCACCACCTCCTCAGTGATCTGGATATGTTCCGGTTTCTTCCAAGCCGTGTTCGGGTGGCTAGGGGTCCAAGCCGTCTCCTGTCCGCGAAAAATAGCAGTCGGTTGGCCATTAGAGGCATTTCGACGAACACCCTGTGAGCGTGAAGGAGGCCGGCTGCGGTATGAGAATTGGAGGTTCACACCTAGAGCAGGGTTCTCCTCCTCCACCCCTCTAGACTCCTCCAAGCACATATCAGAATCTCCACCAGCTTGTCCAGCATAACTCACCTTGGCAGCCACAGCCGCGCCATGGCAGGGCCCGTCCCGCTGGTCCGCAGCCCGCTCCGAGACCTGAAGTCCCGCATCCGCTTTCCGCACACAGGCCGACGCCAGCTCTAGTGCCACCGCGCGCCTAGCAGCAGAGGCTGCTTCCACCGATGCCGCAGTCGCAACCCGATCCATTGCCAAGTCAAAATCCATGGCAACATCCCCATTCACAGCCGTCAAGATACCAGGCGGCATCCGTTCCGCTTCATGGGTTAGTTTATCCCCGCCATCCAGGTCCATTCCCGCCGGCTTGGCCGCAGCCTGGCCATCCCGCAAGCACACCTGGTTAGAACCAGCACACTTCGGCCCCTTAGCAGCCTTAGTCCCCGAACTGCCATCATCCGTCGAGCTCCTACCAGCAGCCACTCCCTTCCCCGCCGACTTCCCCACACCCGACTTGGCTAGAGATTTGATGTCCACACCCTTGCGCCCACCTTGAGAACCAACACCCGAACGCCGTCTCTCCTTATCACCACCACTTGCCGCACCTTCACCGCCACCTCTCCCGCCGGAGCGGGGAGGAGACCGCCTGTCTCCCCCCACCATGCCCAGAGCTTCTCACACTAGAAAACACTCTAGAGAGAGAAGGAGTAAGAAGAAATGAAGAACCTCCCAAAGTTTTTGGGTTCCTTGAAAGTTACATGTAGCATTAATGAAAAAGAAGAAAAAGGAAAATACAAGGAGCTAGACCATGTCACTCTCGGCCCTCTACAGTTCAACAAAGGTTGAGGGAACCGAGTTACAAGAGACATCATTCCAAACAAAGCTCCCAAAGAAAGCTAGAGAAGCACAAAAATCAGCCGGCCGATTACTTAGCCGGGGAATAAACTGAAAGATAACTTGCCTAAAATTACACAAAAAAGAGACATCCACATTATCCTCCTGTCGGAAAAGGGGGTTTCGGGGGTCACACAAGTCCTGCAGCCACTTGATAGATTTCGCACTATCGCCTTCAATCACCAAACCTTCACAGTCCAGCATCCAATCCTCCAAGATTTCCCGGAACAGTAGAGCCGCAAGCAGTTCCACCATCGTAGCATCCCAGTGCTCAATCATCTTGCCGGCCGCCACAATGAGCCGTCCCAATTCGTCACGAACCACCACGCCAAGGCCCGCACGGTTGGACGGAAGAAGAGATGCATCAAAGTTCACCTTAAGCCACTTAGGAGGGGGTGTGCACCATAGCTTGGTTAAAGGCAGCCCAAGGGGCTGATTGGTACACCATTGCTCCATCGGAGGCATGTGGAAAGCCTTTGGAATTTGGGAAATAACCGTCGCAGCAATCACTCTAGGAGTGCCAAATTGTCTGCCGTGCTTCTTAGCATTGCGGGCCCTCCAAGATTGGTAGACCGCATAACAATAGAGTTTCCCGGGAAGAGGATTGGAGCCGGCAAGCATCCGCAAAGAGTCTTTCACATCAGCAAAAGAATTGAATAAGGGGAGCACCATGCCCCAATCGGCCAGACATCAAAGAATACTTCTCAACTGACTGCAATGGGCCGTGAAATGATCAGTAGTTTCCGCCATATTGCACCCCCAAGGGCATAGTTGAGTATCCGAGAGGTTCCGTCGTTGAAGCCAGGCATTGGTCGGAATTGCATCCCTAAGGATCCGCCACCAAAACAAATGCTCACGCGGATGGAGTTTAAGCTTTTTGAGCCAGGTAAAGCAATACTCCCGAACCAGGAAAGTGGCCGAATAAGCCATAGCCGCCACCGTGGCATTGCGGCTGGAACAGATCAGCTCGGGAACATCCCATACAGCATCAGAATTGGTGGCCACATCCAGGATACGCATGGCCAAATCACTGCCAAAATGCAGCAAAACTTTGTCTCGGTCCCACTTCAAATTATTGTCCGAAACTTTACCAGCAGCAGGAATGGTAGAATTAAGAAGCGTCGGCCACTGGTCAAGTCGACGATCCAGAATCCAGACATCCTCAAAGATGTCCACCATCCGCCCATTCCCAATATGCCAACGAATAATGGGCCGTAGAGCACCCGCACCCTCATGAACTTCCTTCCAAGTGAATGAGGTATTTCGGCCAGTGGGCATACTCCACGGATCCTCACCATATTTGCCGTGAAGAATTCGGTTCAGAAGAGCCGTAGGGTGTTGAATGAAGTCCCAAGCCAACCGGGCTTGAAGAGGAGCACGCCAAGCCAATGACGAGTGAAATTCCAGCCCACCATGAGACTGCGGTCTACAAATCTCGCTCCACGACACATAGTGCAGTCCCCGTCTATTATTATCTTTATGCCATAGAAAGTGTCTTCCAATTTTGTCCACCGACGCCAAGACTCCCTGTGGCACATCCGAGAGAGTCATACAGTAGAGGGGGATGGCCAGCAAAGCAGTACGAATCAAAGTGGCTCGTCCGGCCAAGGAAAGGTGTCTTTTACCCCATACATTCGCCTTATTAGTAGCACTCTGGAGAACCCGATCAAAGTCAGGGGCAGTAAGTTTACGGAGCACAAGAGGCAGACCAAGGTAATCCATGGAGGAAACCAGCCGGAATCCCAGCACCTTAGCAATCCAGCGGCATTTCCATCTCGGGCAACGTTTGCTAAACAAAACAGTAGATTTGGCATTGTTAATGCGCTGCCCCGTCCACATACAGTAGTCACCTAGAATTTCCAGAATCTTGGTAGCGTTAGCCCGGGTGGCCTCCGCAAAAATGAGTATGTCATCGGCGTAGAGTAGGTGAGAGACCCGTTCCCCTTTGGGAATGATTTGCACTCCAAGGTTCGTCCCTCTTTGTCGGAACGCCTTGGTCAGTAATTCCGAGCAAAGAATAAAGAGATAAGGTGATAGTGGGCAACCTTGGCGAAAGCCACTATAAGCGTCAATCCAAGTCGAACGCGTCCCATTCAGCAATAACGAGAAGCGAGGTTTAGTAATACACTGAACAATCCAGCCAATGAACTTAGGAGAGAACCCCATCGCCACCACCACCCGAGAAAGCGTGTCCCATGCCATGCAGTCGTAAGCCTGCTCCATGTCAACCTTAGCAGCCAAAAGACCAGCCAGAATGGTGGAATGTTGAAATTTGCACATAATTTCTTGAGCAAGAAGGCCATGGTTGGAGATAGACCGCGCCGGCACAAACGCACCCTGCTCTTCACCAATAAGTCCGGCCAATACCGGTTTGAGACGGGCGACAAGAACCTTGGCCACCACTTTGTAGAATTTTTGGCAAAGACTGATCGGGCGAAACTGAGCCGGAATCTTTGCCGTGGTAGTCTTGGGAATGAGTACTACAAGAGTATCCTTCCAGCTCGCACACATGGAGCTAGTTTTAAAGAAATCCTTTACTGCAACACAAACGTCATTGCGAACAATAATCCAGTAAAACTTAAGAAAAGAAGTAGTGATACCGTCATTGCCCGGTGCCCGATTGTTGCCAAGGCCAAATACGGCCTTCCGGATCTCCTCATCCTAAATGTCCTCCTCAAGAGCCCCCCGGGCCTGCTCCGAAATGCAGTCCGTCTCGAGAAAACCGGGCCAGCGCTCATAGGAAGTATCACGCTCCCGCCATTTATCCGAGAAGAACTGCCAAAACACATCATGAATAGCTTGCGGGTCATGGGTTTGCTCCCCCGCAGCAGTTTGGATCTCCTCAATTCTGTTACTACGGCGGCGGGCAGTCGCCGTTGCATGGAAGAAGTGGGAGTTGGCGTCCCCTTCCTCAATCCAGCGGATTTTAGCCCGTTGTCGCCACCAAGTCGCCAACCTGGCCAAGGTGGAATTAAATTCCGAAACAGCAGTCCGGAGCTCCAAATCCTGCTCGGAGGTGAGCCCCGTATTGGAACAATCATTCCGCTGAAGCAGCTCAATCTTCTCCTCCAGCTCCTTGCGTCTAATTCCCAGATCCCGAATCGTGTGCTTACTCGAAAAGTGAAGTGCCTGAAGGGAACGGCTGCACTTTCTGTTAACCACCTCCGCCGACGGGCCAACATCCTGACGCCCCCAAGCCTTGGCAACAATCCACCAAGAAGCGGGAAAGCTAGTCCAAGTATCTTCAAAACGAATCCATTTGGCACTAGATTGTCGTAATCCATTCTCCAGCCGCAACAAAAGAGGGCAGTGGTCAGAGGCCAAACGATTTAAGTGCTTAACCGAAGCAAAGGGTGCCGCATTCAATCCTTCAGATTTAATAAGGATACGATCTAGCCTCACCCAAATCCGGCTAAGGCCATCTTTGTTGTTAGACCAGGTATATGCGGGGCCCGTGAAGCCTAAATCGTGAAGATCAAGCTGGCTAAATGCATTTGACATTTCCTGTGCCCCCGTCGAGAACCAGAAACGCTTCCCACCCTTCTTCTCACCTTGACCAAGGCAACAGTTGAAATCTCCCCCAACAATAGTGGGGACATCCGGGGAGATGATCGTGGCAAGGCTCTCCCATAATTGTCGCCGGACATGGAGATCCTTATTGCCATAAACAAGTGCCACCTTCCACTGAACCAGCGAGGGCATAACAAACCGCCCCACCACACATTGGTCCATAGCCAAATCAACCTCAACTTTGAGGATGTCACGTCTCCAAGCAAGTAGGAGTCCACCCGAGCGGCCATTCGCAGGATGGTGGAAGAAGTCCCACTCACGACCCACCAGACGGTCAACCTCCACTCTACCGATGCTCTCCACCTTAGTTTCAATCAACCCGACAATGCCAACCTCATTGGAAGCAATGAGGTGTCGTAGGAAGTTGCCCGTGTTTTTCTTCCGGGCCCCCCTACAATTCCACATAATGATGTGAGTCATTGATCAACCATAGGGGAAGCATCCCCGCCGCTCATACCACCGTCGCTTTCCTTTCAACGTTTCCTAGGCCCGGCCTCAATGGGACCGAGAGCCTTCAGCTCCTTTTGGAAATGGGACTTAGATGCACTAAGCCTTGGCCTCTCACGCCCCACTCCAGCCGCAAACAAAGTTGGTTCCTTGATCCTAAGTTTCCTCCAACTAGGTTTAAGGTTTTCCTTATTGCGGCCTTTAGACGGCTCTCCCACCTCATTCAAATTCACTTGTCGTTGAGCATTTTCCCGTAGGGGCATTGCCACCGCTGCAGAAGCCTCATGCTTAGGCTGTCCCCCCTTCTTCCGTCGTGGTGGAACGAGGTTCCAAGCCCCAAATAACTTTTTATCCTCCGTAAGCTCCGGAGCGGTATCTTTTCCGACAACCGAGGCAAACTTCACAAGATCAGGCTGTGAATTTCCCTCTTCATTCCTCATATCCCGTTGCTTCGCCTGACTGCAATGACTACTCGAGCCGATACCTCCAGAAGGAGTCACGTCCTCCGTCTGGCCTTCCAAAACCGTGCCCCTTGCCTTGCTAGTCGAGGCCACGCTAGAACCACCCCCATCCGTGACAGCCTTCCCCTTAGACAAGGAAGCCGGTGTACCCGTCGGGCCCGCAGCATGATTGTCTAGCCACGCGGGGCAGTTCTCTTGCTTATGGCCAACACGCCCACAACCAAAGCAAGACATCCCGAGACCCTCATATCCAACCTTTTGGTAGAAGCGTCCCTGCCATCCATTCACCCAGGTGCCCGTCTTTAGCTGCTTGGCCAAGTCCAGCCTCACGCAAGCCCGGGCATATTCACGCCGGCCATCACCGCCCGTTTGGGAGTCAATCCATAGCGGAGTTCCAAACTATGAGGCAATCCGCATAACATTGTGGAGATCCCAATATTGCAGGGGCAATTGAGGTAGCTGTATCCAAACCGGCGAGGTTAGACCAGCCATAGAGTTGGGTGAAAACGACGGTGTCCATCGATCCACCCCCACAATGTTCCCACTAAAGAACCACGGTCCACCACATAGCACGACATCCCGAGCCTCCTCCGAACTGAACTTGCAAACAAAGCAGTCCGTCCCAATCGTAGAGAGGTTGTAATCACCAAAGCGACCCCACTGCCGCTTGATTTCAGCATTTAGAACAAAGAACGGCAACCTCTTGCCGATGATCTTGCCAACCACCGCATTATCCAGGGCTTGAATGCGCTGTTCCACCAATTTCATATGGAGATTGACCGAAACACCATCCGTGCAAAACGCCCCTTGCGCCACCTCCTCAGTGATCCGGATATGTTCCAATTTCTTCCAAGCCGTGTTAGGGTGGCTAGGGGTCCAAGCCATCTCCTGTCCGCCAAAAACAGCAGTCGGTTGGCCATTAGAGGCATTTCGACGAACACCCTGTGAGCGTGAAGGAGGCCGGCTACTACCGCAGCCCATTGAGAATTGGAGGTTCACACCTAGAGCAGGGTTCTCCTCCTCCACCCCTCTAGACTCCTCCAAGCACATATCAGAATCTCCACCGGCTTGTCCAGCATAACTCACCTTGGCAGCCACAGTCGCGCCATGGCAGGGCCCGTCCCGCTGGTCCGCAGCCCCCTCCGAGACCTGTAGTCCCGCATCCGCTTTCCGCACACAGGCCGACGCCAGCTCTAGTGCCACCGCGCGCCTAGCAGCAGAGGCTGCTTCCACCGATGCCGCAGTGGCAACCCGATCCATTGCCAACTCAAAATCCATGGCAACATCCCCATTCACAGCCGTCGAGATACCAGGCGGCATCCGTTCCGCTTCATGGGTTAGTTTATCCCCGCCATCCAGGTCCATTCCAGCCGGCTTGGCCACAGTCTGGCCATCCCGCAAGCACACCTGGTTTGAACCAACACACTCCGGCCCCTTAGCATCCTTAGTCCCCGAACTGCCATCATTCGCCGAGCTCCTACCAGCAGCCACTCCCTTCCCCGCCGACTTCCCCACACCCGACTTGGCTGGAGATTTGATGTCCACACCCTTGCGCCCACCTTGAGAACCAACACCCGAACGTCGTCTCTCCCTATCACCACCACTTGCCGCACCTTCACCGCCACTACTCCCGCCGGAGCGGGGAGGAGACCGCCAGTCTCCCCCCGCCATGCCCAGATCTTCTCACACTAGAAAACACTCTAGAGAGAGAAGGAGTAAGAAGAAATAAAGAACCTCTCGCAAAGTTTTTGGGTTCCTTGAATATTGCAAATTGCATTAAAGAAAGCAAATAAAAGCGATTACAAACTACCAAAAGCCAGGGCAACTACACCTTATCACTTTCTTCTTTTAACAAGTGCACAAAAGTTAAGGGGATATCAACACAATCAATGTTTTTCCACAAAAAATTGCCCAAAATACCCAAGTGGGCACAAAAGTCGGCCGGCCGATTACTCTGGTGGTTGATATGTTGAAAAATAACTTGCTTAAAGCTGCAAAGGAAGGAAACGTTGGGGCCATCCACCGACCTATGAATTTTGCCCGTAGGGTTGCACATTTGTTGGAGCCAGTTAATTGCGCTAAGAGAATCCCCTTCCACAATGATACCGTCCAGATCAAGCATCCAATCTTCGATCACCAAATGTATAGCCTGTGCCGCAAAAAGCTCGGTGGTAGTGGCATCCCAGTGCTCGATTTGGTGGCCAGCCGCCACCACCAGCTTCCCCTCATGATCTCTAATGACCACACCGAGACCCGCACGATTGGACTGCATAAGCGCCCCGTCAAAGTTAACCTTAAGCCAGTTTGGAGGGGGAGCGCACCATAATTTGTGGGAAGGCAGCCCAATAGGCTGATTGGTACACCATTGCTCCAAAGGAGGCATAGAAGTTAACTTCGGAAGAGCCGATAGCACATTAGTCGCAAGAACCGAAGGGGATCCAAAAGCCCGGCCGTGCTTCATGTCATTGCGGGCCCTCCAGACCTGATAAACAACGTAGCAAATAATCTGGCCAATCATGGGATTGGAACTTGCAGCTTGTTCAAGACACACAATAAGGTCCTCCAGAGAAGTTGGGGACGGCAGTCTAACGCCCCACCGATCAAGACAGTCTTTAATTTGCTTCAGTTTATTACATTGCAAACAGCAATGTTCCACCGTTTCCATAGCATTGCAGCCCCACGGGCACAGCGGGCTCTCCGTCAGCCCACGTCGAAACAACCAGCAGTTCGTCGGGATGGCGTCCCGAAGCAATCTCCACCAGAAGAACTTCTCCCTTGGATGCAGCCGCAGTCTCCTCAGCCACTGGTAACGATACTCCCGAGAACCCATCTTGGCATTGTATGCCATTGCAGTAATGGTTTGAGCAAGCAAAGAACTAATCAATTCAGGCCTATCCGGATCACGGTCCCGACCCGTGGGGACTGCACATATGCGCTCCGCCATAATCTCCCCAAAGATTGCAGTCACCAAATCCCGCCGCCATCCCTTATCAGGATCCAGTAATTGCCCCACATTCCACTCCTCAATCGCGGTGAAATCCCCAAAGCACGGCCAATCGGCCAGCCGCCTATCGAGGATCCACACATTCTTGCACAAATCAATGTGCTCCCTACTGCCAATAGTCCACCGCAGTATTGGCCGGATGGCGGTAGCCCCGTCTTGAATAAATTTCCACGTAACAGAGACATTGCGTGCGGCAGTAGTCCTCCACGGATCATCCCCGTACTTCTCACGTAGCAGCCGGTGGAGCCACACATCCGGTTCTTTGATAAAGTTCCAGGCTAGCTTAGCCCGCAGGGGGCCTTGCCACACCATGGTCGAGTGAAATCCCAGGCCGCCTTGTGACGTGGGACGGCATAACTCCTCCCAAGCCACATAATGAGCACCCCGATTATTGCCATCTTTCCACCATAAGAACTGTCTTCTGATCTTATCCACCTTAGCTAACACACTTTTCAGGACACTCGTAAGTGTCATACAGTACATTGGAGTGTTGAGAAGTACCGTCCGAATCAACGTAGCCCGGCCCGCCAAGGATAGGTGACGCCATCCCCAGACCTGAACCTTATCAGCCGCCTTCCTCAATAGGTTGGTGAAATCAGACGCCACCAAGCGCCGCATAACAAGAGGCAATCCCAAGTATTCAAGCGAGGTTACCATGCCAAATCCCAAGAGCCGAGCAATCCTCCTGCATTTCCACCGTGGGCACCGCTTGTTAAAGAGGATAGCGGACTTGCCTTGATTAATCACTTGCCCAGTCCAAGCACAATAGTCTTTGAAAATGCCTTGAATCCGCTTAGCATTACCAACTGAAGCTTCAGCGAACGCCACAATATCATCCGCGTACAATAAGTGGGAGACATGTTCGCCATTAGGAACAATTTATACCCCAAGATGATCACCCCGTTGTCGAAACACTTTCGAAAGGAGCTCAGAGCACAGAATAAACAAGTACGGCGACAGAGGGCAGCCCTGTCGGAAGCCGCTCACAGCATTGATCCAATGTGATCGATTGCCATTCAGCACGAAGGCAAACCATGGATTCGTGACACATTCCGTGATCCACTGAATGAAATTCAGGGAGAAGCCCATGTCCACCATCACCCTGTTTAAAGTGTCCCACGCCATACCGTCATAGGCCTGTTGCATGTCAATCTTGAGCGCCATCAACCCCGAGCATTTAGTAGAGTGCTGGAACTTACACATGACTTCCTGCGCAAGCAAGCCGTGGTTGGTAATGGATCGGCTGGGTACAAACGCCCCCTGCTCCTCGCTAATTATGTTCATCAGCATCGGTTTGAGTCGGTTCACCAGAATTTTAGCAACCACCTTGTAGAAGGACTGGCAAAGGCTAATCGGCCGAAATTGAGCCGGGCAAATAGCGTTGTTATTCTTGGGCAGCAGAATAACAATGGTATCATTCCAGCTTGGACACATCAGATTACTACTAAAGAAGTCCAAGACAGCACAACAGACATCGTTTTTTATAATAGTCCAATAAAACTTAAGAAAGGAGGAAGTAATACCATCCATTCCCGGGGCCCGGTTGTTTCCCAAACTGAAAACAGCCGCCTGGACATCCGCATCCGTGATCGCAGCATCCAAACTCTGCCGGGTGTGCTCCGAAATACCTTCCACCTCATCAAACCGTGGCCACCTAGCAATACTTGTTTGCCTATCTTTCCATTTTTCCACAAAAAACTTCCAGAATTCCTCCTGAATGACAGTGGGGTCCCGGGTGGTAGCACCATCGCTGCATTTGAGCTCCGCCACCCAATTAGTACGACGCCGAGCAGATGCCGCCATATGAAAAAAATGGGAGTTAGCATCTCCCTCATCAATCCACCGAATCTTGGCACGTTGGCGCCACCAAACCGAGATTCAAGCAAGCGTGGCATTAAACTCTCCGACCACATACCGCAGCTCCTCTTCCTGAGCCGCATTCAGCCCAGAAGCCGTGCAATCGATCTCCTGCAATTCACCAATTCTGCTTTCAAGCTGCTCTTTCTTTACTCCCAACTCCCTTATTCTATTGCAGCTCCAGTGGACAAGTGATTTCAATGTGCGAGCACATTTACGGTTAAGTACGTCCGCCGGGTGGCCAAAGTCCCTTTTACTCCATTGAGCATGAACAACCCGCCAAGATGCCGGATAAGTTTTCCAAACATCCTCAAAACGGGTCCATTTAAAATTGGGGGTTGTATTCCCCCCTCTGACGTGCAACAGAAGCGGACAGTGGTCCGACGCCACATGTGAAAGATGTCGCACCGAAGCAAAAGGTGCAGCCGCCAACCCTTCCGAGTTCACAAGGACCCTATCCAGCCTCACCTAGATGCGACTAGCCCCGTCCTTGTTATTCGACCAAGTGTAACACGGCCCCTCAAATCCAATGTCGTGCAAGTCATTATCGCCCATAAAAGCGACCATCTCCTGAGCACCAGCCGAGAAACAGAAACGCTTCCCACCCTTTTTCTCCTCTTGGGACAAACAGAAATTAAAGTCTCCGCCAACAATCATAGGGCCATGATTCGTAGCAGCCAGCCCAATCGCATCCCAAAGAAGACGGCGAACGTGGAAATCCTTATTGGCATAGACAATGGCAACAGTCCAAGTGCGCAACCCCGGGAGCGTGAGTTGGCCGATCATACATTGATCCATCATGTTTACAACAGTGAATTGGGCAATATCAGCCCGCCACATAGCAAGGATACCTCCCGACTTGCCAATCGCAGGGTGATGCACAAACTCCCAACCCGAGCCCACCAGCCGATTGACCTCCATGCGAGAAACCTCCTCCACTTTTGTCTCCACAAGTCCAACAAATAGCACCTCATTGGAGACAATGAGGTGACGCAGAAAGTTGCTCGTGTTTTTCTTACGAGCCCCCCTGTAATTCCAGAAAAGGATGTGAGTCATTGGGCAACCGAAGGGCAAGCGTCCCCGCCGCTCATGCCATTACTGCTTTCCTTCCGTCTCTTCCTAGGCCCCACCTCAATGGGCCCCAGAGCCTGGAGTTCCTTGTCAAAATGAGCTTTAGAAGCTCCAAGTTTTGGCCTATCTCTGCCCACCCCCGCCGAGAACAGAGTAGGTTCCTTAATACCGAGCTTACGCCAACTCGGTTTGAGGTTTTCCTTGCTACTTCCCTTCACCGGTTCCCCAATTTCCTTGAAGTTCACTTGTCTAGGCAAATTCTCGCCTAGAGGTTTCTTCTTAGAAACAGTCTGAGCATTCTTCTGTTGCGCCACCTTCTTCTTCCTTGGTGGGACAATGTTCCATTCCCCAAAGAGTTTTTCATCTTCCGACAGCTCCTTTAAATCATCAGTCACCGACGTCGGTATAGCTTGCCCGACAGCAGATGTGGTCTGTTCGCCGTGATCAATTCAGGGTCGTCACCTCAGGAGTGGTGGATTGGTTTCCCCCTCCCACCGAAACGGAAGGTGAAGGCACTTCCTTAGGCTGCACCCGAGGATTAGGCCATGCCCGGCTCGTGGACGCCACACTAGAGCCACCACTTTCCAAGATGGCCTTCCCTTTAGCCATCCCCGGAGGAGTGCCAACCTGACCAGTCCCCCGCAATTCTCCTCGAGCTGGACAATTGTCCTGCCGATGCCCAATTCTACCGCAGCCGAAACACGACAATCCGAAGCCTTCATATTCAACTCTTTGGTAAAACCGCCCCTTCCATCCATTAATCTAAGTACCCGGTTGCAATTTCTGTGCAAGATCCATGCGCACACACACCCGGGCATACTCTCGCCGACCATCTGCACCTGTTTGTGCATCAATCCACAAGGGAGTACCAAATTGCGAAGCAATCCGCATAAGATTGGGCAGGTCCCAATATTGAAGAGGCAACTGGGGTAGCCGGATCCAAACCGGTGAAGTCAGCCCCGCCAACGAGTTTGGCGAGAACAACGGCGTCCACCTGTCAAGTCCGACAATGTTACCATTGAAAAACCACGGTCCTCCACAAAGGACAGCATCCCGGGCTTCCTCCGAGCTAAACCGACACACAAAGCAATCTGTACCAATGGTGAAAAGGTGGTATTGGCCAAACCGACCCCACTGGCGCTTTATCTCCCCACTTAGGACGAAGTAGGGTAATTTCTTTCCAATAATTTTGCCCACCACGGCATTATCCAGCGCACTAATGCTTTGCTCCACCAATTCCATCTGCAAATTGACCACACCGTCCGTCGAGAAGGCTCCCTGGGCAACCTCCTCCTCAATCCAAATATGCTCCGGCTTCTTCCATACAATTTTCCCACTACCTTGTCCCAAGTTAGGCGCCAGCCCGCCAAAGACATCTGGCCGAGAGCCCTTGGAGGCAATTCGACAAACACCCGGCGTGCGTGTTTGTAGAGTTCCTCCGCCGCAGCCTAGGGAGAACTGCAGGTTCACGCCTAGTCCAGAATTGCCATCTAAGGCCTCATTGGAAGCACAAGCCTCAACACCCATCACAGTATCAATGCAGTTTTTGCCATTCGGAGTTACCTCAGCAGACACCGAAGGGATCGCGGCTTCCTCCATGTACACAGCACAGCCCGCATTTGCTGGCTGGACAGCCGCCTGTTGCAGCGTCGCAAAACCAGACGCAATTTCAAGGGCCGCGGCATACCTAGCCGCCGCCGCAGCTTCCGCATTGGCCGCCTCCGCAACACGTCCCAGCGCTTGCTCAAACTCCATGGCCGCGACATTGTCCTCCTCCGCCATGTCCACAGACATGGGCATGCCCAGGTCCATATTCGCACGAACTGCTCCCGAAAGAGCACCCGCCGGCCCCAAAGCCAGATCTGGTCTATCCCGCGCATCAGCCTGGCCAACGCCACGCCCTTCCGATGCTTTAGCACCCCGCGATCCAGCCGCTACCTCATCACCCGACGGCCTAGCAGCAGTCGTTCCCATGCCCGCAGACTTCCCCGATCCCGCCTTGGCCGGAGATTTCACCTCACCACCTTTGCGACCACCTTGCGCTCCAACACCCGACCGCCTCCTATCACGCCCCCCACCGTCCACCGAGCTATCACCACCGCCACCCCCGCCGGAGCGGGGAGGAGACCGCCTGTCCCCCCCCCCCGCCATACCCAGAGCTTCTCACACTAGGAAACACTCTAGTGAGAGAAAGGAGTGGAAAGAAATGAAGAACCTCCCAAAGTTTTTGGGTTCCTTGAAATGCGGCTTGCATTAAGCAAAGTAAGTAGTACAAGTAAAAATAAAACAAGGCAAGCTCCCCAAAGACATACCGGGGGAGAGCCAAACAAACAAGGAGGGACCAATAGCCAGGACCGGGCTAGTGACCTCTTGACGTAAACAATCCCGCTTACACTCTCGATCCCAGAGGGGGGGGGGGGGGGGGGGGGAGACCGAACCAAGAGATAGAAACAGCCAAAGGCTGATCAGCCTCCCAGTGCCCTGGAGAACAAGAGCAAGGAGAACCGTAAAACATCAAGAAGTGCATAGACCACACTAGCCACCGGGCAATCCAAAGCACAAAAGCCAAGGAGGGGAGGAGTAAGGCGCAGCAGACAACCTCCCCTCAACCCAAAAGGCAAAAAAGGAAAACACAAGGAACAGCTGACACCACATCGGGGGAACGTGGGAGAATCCGAACGACGTCAGAAGCCGACGAAGGGCAGTGTAGTGAAGGCCAATCCAAAGATGGAAAGCCCCCCAAGTTGCCTTCGGAGAGAGGCCCATGACAAGGAAGCCGGAGACACCCATCATTGGAGATCCCCAGGAGGGGGATCCCCAACGGGGTGGGCCTCCAAAGCCCCCGGAATCCGGGCCCGGGGCGGCGCGGGGGACCGGACCGGGGGAGGAAGCAGGGGTGTCTCCGGCGCCCGAGAAGAGCGGCAGCGGGGAGTGCGAGGACCAGCAGGACGGGGGGCCGGGACACCAGAGGAAAGAGCCCGGGCAGGTCCAGCAGAATAGCCAGACTTGGCTAAACCTGCTGGAGGAGGAACGGAGGTCGGTCGGCCGAGTGAGGTGGCGGGTTTGCGGCGCCGGCGGCGCGAGACGAGAGTCCACTGCCCAGACTGCAGTGGGGCCGCCTCCGGCACAGCAGCCGCACAAGGGGCCAAGCCAGGAAGAGGAGCACCCGCGGCTGGAAGAGGCGCAGGAGGACTAGGTGAGCGGGGGGTTTCAGGCGCAGCAGCCGGAACCGGGGGGGGGGGAGAGGATGCCACAGGACCAGGAGGACGTCTGGGGAAATCCTGCGCTCGATGAGCGAGCGACCCGCAGGAGGTGCAAACCGAGGATAGCCCCTCATACTCCACCCGCTAGAAAAAGTGGCCGTGGATACCATTGATCCAAACTCCCGGCAAGAGGTTACGGGAGTGATCAATCCGGACGCAGATCCGGGCATAAGACGAACGACCCCACTAACTGGTGTGCCCGTCCATCCAAAGCGGTTCCCCCAGCATATGAGCGAGTCTATTGAGATTATTGTAATCCCAATAGAGGAGGGGAAGGTGAGGCAGTCGCACCCAAATGGGGGAGCAGAGGCTAGCCAGAAAAGTGGGAGAGTAGGTGGAGGACCACTTGTCCATACCCAGGATATTCCCGGCAATGATCCACGGCCTGCCGGCCAACACCGCATCTCGTGCCTCAGAAGACTGAAAGAGGCAGAGGAAGGCATTGAGACCAGTCCAAATGAGTTCGAGTGGACCAAAGGAAGACCAACGCCGATGAAGCTCCGACGAAAGGACGGAGTGGGGGAGAATACGCCCTAGGAGTCGAGCAGCAATAGCCGCCTCAAGTCAGGCAACGTTCCGTTGCACAGACGAGCTCTCCAGTTCCATGCAGAGACCATCAGCAGATAAGTAGGAGGGCGGCGTCAGAGGGGAGAATGCAACATTAGGCAGCTTCTGCCAAACCGAGGGGGAGGGACCCGGGCCGTCAGAGGCAGGCATGGTGGGACGAACCTGCGATGTGGGGGGCACAGGAGACGTGGGCCCCCCAGAGAGTTAGCCATCAAATCGTAACCCAGGGAGGCGACTGGCTGAGGTGACAAGATGGGTGCTGATGGGACGAGGCAGGAGAGCCCGTCCATACCCTGTCGCAAAGAGTCAGCAGTACGGGGGCCCGAGCCCAGAGTCGCCGGAAGAGGCGGAAAATGCTGCAGGGAAAATAAACCCACCGGAGATGAGGTTGACGAGGCCAGCCCCGCAATGTCCACTAAGGGGACAGCCGCCTCCGAAGAGGAAAACAGGGCAGACGAAGAGCCCGACGAGGTAGAAGAGGAGGAGGCAGACCCGGCAGCAGGGCAGGACGGCCTTCTAGCAGAGGAAGGGGAGCGAGACCTAGAGCACGACTTCGGCCCAGAAGGGGAAGTCGAGCCCGTGTCAGCAACCCTCACACAAGCGGAGCAGCAGTCGGCCGAGGAGGAGGAGGAGAAGCACTATGACGATGACAGGGAACAACGTCGACTGGAACAACAATGGCAGGGCGAGGAAGGAGGAGAGCGCGAGCTCTCAATCGCAGTCCGAGTAGCAGAACCGCCAGCATTCCCACCAGAAGGAGGAGGTGCCCGAGGGCGACCTCCCCGAATCATACCAGAGCTTCTCACACTAGAAAACTAGAGAGAGAAGAAAAGGGAGGAAATGCCAAAGTTTTTGGGTTCCTTGAAAGTTGCATTTGCATTAGTACTAAAAAAAACAGTTACAAGATAACAAAGAAAAGGAGACTAAGCTCTAGCAATATCCCCCTCTAACAAAGACAAAAGGGAGGGTGGAATATCTCTACTATCACAATCCTTCCACATAAAATTACCAAAACAAGCCAGGTTGGCACAAAAATCCGCCGGGCGATTTAACTCTCTCGGGGTATAATGGAAGATCACCTGCTTGAACTCAAGCAAGAAGGACAGATCCGGCCCGTCCGTCAGAACATGGAGCTTGCTGAGCCGGTTGAAGGCCGTTTGTAGCCAGTGGATAGCATTCCTACAATCACTTTCGATAATAATCCCATCCAGAGTGTGCATCCATTCCTCAATGGCCCCTTGAAAGGCAAGGCCGGCGAGAATCTCGGCCCTGGTCACATCCCAATGCTCCACTTGAGTCCCCACAGCGACAACCAACCGACCAGCATGATCCCGGGCAATCACACCAAGGCCGGCCATAGCGTTGGGGAGCACCGACACGTCCACGTTAAACTTAACCCACCCAGGAGGGGGGGTGCACCAATAGTGAGAAGACGACAGCCCAGAGGACTGAGAGGTGCACCATTGCTCCAAGATTGGCATAGCATAACACTTCGTCAGCATGGCCAAGGCATTGGCCGCAAGAACAGTAGGCGTCCCAAATGGTCTGGCATGGATTTTGTCGTTCCGGGCACGCCAAATTTGGTAAACAGCGTAATAGTATAGCCGACCCCCACTTGGGTTGTGCTCGGCCGCATTAGCAAGCCTGCCCAGCATGTCGTCCCACGAATCAAAGACCGGCATCACAATCCCCCAACTGCCCAACACCCGCAAAATCGTAGCAAGCATATTGCAATTGACCGTGAGGTGCTGAACCGTTTCCAGCTGGTTGCAGTTCCACGGGCAGTCACCATGTTCCTTCAGCTCACGTCAAAACAGCCAATCATTCGTGGGGACGGCCCCACGCAGGATTCTCCACCAAAACAGTTACTCTCTAGGGTGGAGCTTAAACTTCTGGAGCCAATAAAATTGGTACTGATCAAGAGGGAAATTCCCTTTGTACGCTTGTGCAGTAATGGTGGTACCGAGCGGCATATTAGTAAGTTTCGGAGTGTCCCTACCACCACCAGCCCGGGTCGGAATAGCCAAGATTCGTTCAGCCAAGGCGGGGCCAAACGAGAGAAGGATGAGGTCTCGGTGCCATTCCATATTTTCATCCAGAAAATCGGAGACCAACCGGCCCTCAATAGCATCGACAGCGAAAAATGACGGCCACCGAACAAGACTACGATCAGCAATCCAAATGTCATGAAGGGCGTCCACACGATTGCCATCCCCAATGTTCCAGCGGATGATGGGGCGTAAAGCCATCGCCCCATCTTTGATGATCTTCCAGGTAACGGAAGCACTCCGTCCCACTGGGACGCTCCATAGTTCCAGCCCATACTTGGCGGCGATAGTCCTGCCTAGAAGAGACCCGTTGTTATGCAGCACATCCCAAGCAAGTCTAGCCCGCAAGGGGCTTTGCCAAATAGAAGACGCATGGAAGCCAAGGCCCCCAGCAGTGAAGGGGCAGCAAAGTTCCCGCCACGAAACATAATGTAGTCCTTTCTTATTCGGGTCCTTCTGCCACAGAAATTGCCTAGCCATCCTCTCAATGGCGTTTAAAGTGCCCACGGGAACCGCCGTATGCGTCATGAGGTACATCGGAGTCGCAAGCAGCGAAGTCCGAATAAGGGTGGCTCTGCCCGCCAAAGAGAGGTGCCGACGTCCCCACACATTCACCTTGTCAGAAACCGAGCGCACCACCTTAATAAAGTCCGACTTAGTCAACTTCCGCATAACCAGCTGGATGCCAAGGTACTCAAGAGATTGCACCCGGCGGAAATCAATATCCCGAGCAATTCGTCGCTGCTTCCATAGGGGACACCTTTTGCTGAACAAGATTGCCGACTTGGCACAATTAATCCGCTGGCCAGTCCAGCTACAGTAATCGCGCAGGAGGGCCATCGTCGTCCGAGCATTACTCGTGCTAGCCTCCGCAAATACCAGCACGTCATCCGCG
>JADPUM010000438.1:15000-50000 GCA_016618105.1 Dendrobium huoshanense | reverse complement strand
CCAGAGAGAGGTGTCTTTTCCCCCAAATGTTCACCTTATCAACCGCCCTTTTAAGCAAATCATCAAAGTCGGATTTCACCAATCGCCGCATAACAAGCGGCAGCCCCAAGTAGTCCAAGGAGTCCACTATACCAAATCCCATCAGCCGAGCAATGCGTCTACACTTCCAGCGAGGGCACCTTTTGTTAAATAAGACAGCCGACTTCTTCAAGTTGATGCGCTGACCGGTCCACCCGCAATAGTCATCAAACAGTCTTTGGATACTACGGGCATTCGCAACATTGGCCTCCGCAAAGGCCAGGATATTGTCCGCATACAGAAGATGGGAGACCCGTTCCCCATTGGGGATGATTTGCACCCCAAGTTGCTCCCCCCGCTGTCTGAAGGCCTTCGTTAGAAGCTCCGAACACAGAATAAAGAGATATGGCGAGAGCGGGCACCCCTGGCGGAAGCCACACCTCGCCTCAATCCACTGCGATCTACAACCATTAAGGAGGAAAGCAAACCGTGGACCACGTATGCAATTCGCAATCCACCTACTGAAGCGGCCAGCAAATTTCATATCCACCAAAACCAGATCCAACGTTTCCCACGACATGCAGTCGTAAGCTTGTTCCATGTCGATCTTCAGGGCCATTAAACCGGTCAGCTTCGTGGAATGCTGAAACTTGCACATAACTTCCTGGGCCAAAAGACTATGGACTGCAATCGACCGCCCAGGCACAAAAGCTCCCTGCTCCTCCCCGATGATTTCGGAAAGGACCGGCTTCAAGCGGTTTACCAACACCTTAGCAATCACTTTATAGAACGACTGGCACAAACTGATCGGCCGGAAATGAGAAGGTGCCGTCGCCCTAGCGTTCTTGGGAAGTAGAATGATCAAGGTGTCCTTCCAACTCGGACACATTTCCTCCTTCGAAAAAAAATCTAAAACATCACAAGAAACATCATGTTTGATAATGGCCTAATAAAATTTAAGAAATGAAGAGGTGATACCGTCCGTGCCCGGTGCACGGTTGTTGCCCATACTGAAAACCGCAGCTTCAACCTCCTCAACAGTGACATCCGCCTCCACACCTCCCTTGACCAGGCCAGAAATACGGTCATCATCAGCAAACCGAGGCCATCGCGCCGTATGGGTTTGCCTATCACGCCATTTATTCCGGAAGAAATTCTAGAATTCCTCCTGGATGTCCGTCTGGGTAGTGATCACCGTTCTGTCACCCTTAGTCAGCTCCTCCACTCGGTTAGACCGTCGCCGAGAGGAAGCCGCCAAATGAAAAAAATGCGAATTGGCGTCCCCCTCCTCAATCCAGTGAACCTTAGCCCGTTGCCGCCACCAGACCGTAATCCGAGCTAAGGTCGCGTTAAATTCCCCCAAGGCCAGCCGTAATTCATCCTCCTACTGGGCCGACAGACCGACCGACGAGCAATCAATCAACTGAAGCTCCTCGATACGTCGCTCAAGCCACTCCTTTCGCACACCCAGCTCCCTAATCCGATTCCTGCTCCAGAAAAAGAGAGAGCGCAACGTGCGGGCACACTTCCGATTTAAGACTTCCGCCGGGGGGCCAGAGTCCCATTTCGTCCACTGTTCATGCACCACCCGTCAGGAGTCCGGGTAACTCAGCCAAACGTCCTCAAAGCAAACTCACTTGGAGCTGCGGGCCGCCTCCCCAAAATTTAGCTTAAGTAGGAGAGGGCAGTGATCCGAAGCCACGTGGTTCAGGTGACGAACTTGCGCGAAGGGGGCTGTGGCAAGGCCGTCAGAATTCATCAGGACCCGATCAAGCCGCACCCAGATGCGGCTGGTCCCCTCTTTGTTGTTCGACTAGGTATAACGAGTGCCCGAGAAGCCAAGATCGTGAAGATCATTTGTCGCCATAAAATCAAGCATCTCCTGCGCTCCTACGGAAAACCGAAATCTCTTCCCGCCCTTCTTTTCTTCTTGCGACAAGCAGCAATTAAAGTCGCCACCCACGACAAGAGGCCCCCCACCAAAAGTAGTCGATTGGATATCATCCCATAGCAGGCGGCCGAGATGAAAATCCTTGTTAGCATAAACAAGAGCCAAATTCAACATCCGCATATCGGGGAGAGTAAGCCGCCCCACCACGCATTGATCCGTCGCCAAAGAGACGGTAAACTGCGCAACATCTTTTTGCCACAGCGCCAAGATGCCACCCGCCTTCCCATTTGCTGGTTGGTGGAAGAAAGCCCACCCAAACCCAACAAATCGGTCAATCTCCAGTTGAGTCAATCCCTCAACCTTAGTTTCCATCAATCCCACCAAAAGTACCTCATTCGAAGCAACAATGTGCTTCAGGAAGTTGCTCGTATTCTTCTTATGAGCCCCCCTACAATTCCACAAAAGGATGTGGGTCATTTATCAACCGAAGGGGAAGCGTCCCCGCCATTCACACCAATATCCCCCTCCTTCCGGCGCTTCCTAGGACCATTTTCAATCGGTTCAAGCGCCTGCAATTCCTTTTGAAAATGAGCCTTCGAGGCCCCCAATTGCGGTCGGTCCCGCCCCACACCGGCCAAAAAGATAGTCGGCTCATTGACTCCAAGTTTCCGCCAGCTTGGTTTGAGGTTTTCTTTGAACCGGCCCTTCGAAGGCTCACCAACCTCTTTAAGATCCACCTGCCGCGGAGAGTTCTCCTTCAATGGCTGCGCAGTCACGGTGCCTTGGCCCTGTTTCGGTGGGCCTTTCCTGCGCCTTGGGGGAACCAAATTCCACTCTCCAAACTTCTTTTCATCCTCCGTGAGTTCCCGAACCTCCTTGTTTCCAACATCTGCCTCCACGGCTCCCCCACCAGGCACGACGACCTCCTCCACATGAGCATTTTCCTGCTGGCCAACCGCACTAATGCAGCTAGAAGAGCCAGCACCTCCAGGAGTTGTCGAGGATTCCCCAATCGTCCTCGAGGGGGTTTCCTTGAATCTACTTGTCGAAGCCACGCTAGACCTCGCAGCTTCAGAGACAGCCTTATCCTTACGCAACGGTGCGGGAGTCCCAGCAATGGCTCCAGGCCGTGAGCTGTTCCGAGCGGGGCATTGTTCCTACTTATGACCCACCCAGCCACACCCAAAACAGGATAGTCCAAGTCCCTCATACTCCACCCGCTGATAAAAGTGGCCTCTCCAACCATTCACCCAAGTCCCCGTTTGTAATTGCTTAGCCAAATCCAAGCGCACACAAACGCGGGCATACTCCCGCCGACCATTCCCGCCGGTCTGAGCATCAATCCACAACGGCGAACCAAATTGCGAAGCAATCCTCATCACATTGTGAGGATCCCAATATTGCAATGGAAGTTGCGGGAGCCGAATCCAAACTGGCGACGAGAGCCCAGCCATCGAATTCGGGGAGAAAGTAGGCGTCCACCGATCAAGCCCAACAATGCTTCCATTGAAGAACCATGGTCCCCCACAGAGAACCGCATCTCTCGCCTCAATCGTCTTGAAATGACAAACAAAACAGTCCGTGCCAATCGTGGTAAGGTCATACTCCCCGAACCGACACCATTGTCGTTTAACCTCCGCACTGAGAGCAAAGAATGGCAACCGCTTGCCGAGTATCTTACCAACCACGACATTATCCAAGGCGTGGATCCTCTCTTCCACCAAATCCATATGGAGGTTGACCGAGACACCGTCCGTGGAGAAAGCACCCTGGGCAACCTCCTCCGTAATCCGGATATGCTCCGGCCTCTTCCACACGTTGCTCGGGGCACCCTGCGCATCAGCCGTCGCCTTCCCACCAAAGACCGCAGTCTTCACCCCCATTGGGGCCAATCGACAAACACCTTGCGTGCGTCCGTTCGGCACACCGCTTCCGCAGCCCAAGGAGAACTGGAGGTTCACGCCTAACGCAGGGATTTCAGCACCTGCATTACTATTCAACTCCTCCATGCCCATTTCCGTATCGCCTCCACGATCTCTCATAGCCGCATCCCGCAGCTGGGCGGCCGACTTGGCAGCACTGCCATCCGGCGTGCAGCCCCCAACCTCCGTACCTTGGCATCCAGCCTTTGCCATCCGAACACAGTCGGAGGCTAGCTCAATAGCCAGAGCTCTCCTAGCTGCAGCCGCAGCTTCCGCATCAGCCGCTGTTGACACCCGTTCCATAGCCTGCTCAAATTCCATAGCAGCCTTACCATCCTTAATCGGCAAAGTGGAATCCAGTGGCAGTTCACCCGCCCGAGCCGACTGTTCCGCCCCCTCTAGAATATGCCCCGTCGCTTTAGATGCAACAGCACCCCCACGCGAGCTCCCAACGTCCACGCACATGTCATCCGGCGCCTTCGCTCCCCGCGCCTCAGCGCCTCCCGCCTCACCCGAAGGCCTTGCAGCCGCAAGAGCCTTACTCGCCGTCTTCCCCGAGCCCGCTTTGGCCAGGGACTTGAGCTTGCCGCCTTTGCGCCCTCCTTGAGACCCACCACCAGATCGCCGTCTATCCCGCTCACTACCTCCCGCCGAACCTTCACCACCGCCACCCCCGCCGGAGCGGGGAGGAGACCGCCTGTCCCCCCCCCCCCGCCATACCCAGAGCTTCTCTCTCTAGGAAAACACTCTAGTGAGAGAAAAGAGTGGAAAGAAATGAAGAGCCTCCCCAAAGTTTTTGGGTTCCTTGAAAGTTGCAATTGCATTACTAGAAAATAAAAGCGGTTACATAAGAAAGAAGCCTAAGCTCTAGAACTATCCGCCTCCAACAAAGACAAGAGGGAGGGGGAAATAAAATTGCCAAAACAAGCAAGACTGGCACAAAGGTCAGCCGGACGGTTCAGCTCACGTGGAACATATTGGAAGATAACCTTCTTAAACTGAAGCAAGAAGGAGAGGTCCGGCCCCTCCGTCTGGAAGTGGAATTTACTAAGCCGATTGAATGCGGCTTGGAGCCAACTGATAGCATTCCGGCAGTCGCCTTCAATAATAATCCCGTCCAAGTCATGCATCCAACTGTCAATTGCCCTATCAATGGCAGTACCAGCAAGAATCTCAGCACGCGTCACATCCCACTGCTCCACTTGGGTTCCGACGGCAACAACTAGCCGTCCCAAATTGTCCCGAGCAACCACCCCAAGGCCGGCCACGGCATTTGGTCGGACAGAGGCATCCACATTAAACTTCACCCATCCAGGAGGGGGGTGCACCAAAAGCAGGTAGATAACAGCCCAGAAGGCTGAGAGGTGCACCATTGCTCCAAGATTGGCATAGCATAACATTTCGGCAGCATGGCCAACGCATTGGCCGCAAGAATCATAGGCGTTCCAAAGGGTCTGCCATGGACCTTGTCGTTACGGGCACGCCACGCCTGGTAAACGACATAACAAAGTTTTTGGGTTCCTTGAAAAGTTGCATTTGCATTGATTAAGTAAAGAAAAAGTACATAGCAAGTATGGAAATACTATTTGCCTTCCCAAGACAAAAAACAAAAGTGGAAAGGTCTAAAACCATGAAGAAAATCATACATGTATGATAGAAAAAAAGTAAAGCAACTAAAGCAAGGATAAGCCCCTTTGATTCGCAAGGAGACTCACCCCAATTACTTGTCCAAGAGATACCGAAAATGATCAGAGACCCACTCCAGCGGGGGGGAGATACCTATAAAAGGTTTAAAACAGCCCGAAGGCTGAGAGATATCCCATTGCGCCAGACGAAGTATGATCACCATTAGCACCCAAGGGCAAGAATTAAGGTAGAGCCTCATTGTTCCTCAAAGGGGACAAAGTCCCCGCCAGTGTTGTCTTGTAAGTTCTTTCTCCTCTTACGGGGAAGGGTGGCAATCGGTCCCAACTGCAGCAATTGTTTTTCCATGTAAGTCTTGGAGGCCTTATGTTGTCGCTTGGTAAGATTAACCTCTAAGGAGGAGGGGTCGGGTGGTGTTCTTGCAGCACTGAAAACGATTTTCTGGTTCTTCCCATGGTGGCTACTTGGGCTGACAATCCGCTCAGAAATGTCTTCCATACATTTGAGTTGCTCCCTGGTTGCTTGGGCTGGATGGCAAGTCTCGGGTTGCTGCACTGTTTCAGTCGGCTTCTGCATAGAAACTTATTTTTTCTTACCATTACGCTTGCGGGTGACAAGATTCCAAGCACCATAGGAAAGATCTTCCGGCTTCTTATGGCTTGGAGGCTTATCCCGAACAGGAGCACTCAAGCTGGGTGGTTGAACGGTCCCATTGTGGCTCTCGGTTAGAGGGGGAGCAGCTGGTTGATGATCCACTGGTTGGGCTTTAGGTGGTCGAGCGGTAGCAGCTTGATGGTTCCTTGAAATTTGCATTAGCATTGATTAAGTAAAAGAAAAGTACATCACAAGTATAAAAGAACTAAGTGCCTTCCCTAGGCAAAAAACAAAAGAGGGAAGGTCTAGTACTATGAAGTAAACCATACAAGTATGAAAGACAAAAGGTAAAGCTACTAAAGCAAGGATAAGCCCCTTTGATTTGCAAGGAGGCCCACCCCTAAAGCATGCCCTCGGAGATCTAGTAGTGCTTAAAGAACAACTCCAGCGGGGGGAGATACCTATAAAGGGAGTTAACACGCCCGGAGGCGGAAAGATATCCCATTGCGCCGGCAGCCGGATAAGCACTACCTTCACCCTAAGGCATGACAAAGGGTTAGGCCTCATTGCTCCTCAAAGGGGACAAAGTCCCCGCCAGTGTCATCTTGGAGATTCTTCCTCCTCTTGCGGGGTAGGGTGGCAATCGGTCCCAACTGCATCAATTGCTTCTCCATGTATGCCTTGGAAACCTTATGTTGTCTTTTGGTAAGATTAACCTACAAGGAGGAGGAGTCGGGTTGCACACGTTCAGAACTGAAAACAACTGTGTGTTCCTTCCTTTGGTGACTATTCGGGCTGACAATCCTCTCTGATATGTCTTCCATACGTTTGAGTTGCTCCCTCTGTGCTTGAGCTGGTTGGTCGGTCGTGTTGGGCTGCATTGGCTCCTTCGACTGCTGCACAGTGGCATGCTTTTTCTTGCCATTCCGCTTGCGAGTAACAAGATTCCAGGCCCCATATGAGTTGTCATCCGGTTCCCGAATGTTAGGGGCATTATCTGGAGCTTGAACACTTGAATTGGAGGGCTGGCCAGTCTCCAAGTGGCCCTCGGTTTGAGCTGTAGCTGGACAGGCTGCTTGTGTGTGAGGGGGAGGCGGGCTGCTTCTCGTCGGCTTAGCTGGGCATGTCCCTTTAACGTGGCCAATAAAGCCACAGTCAAAATAAAAATTTGTTAATCCCTCATACTCCACCCTTTGGAAGAAGCGCCCATGGATACCGTTGATCCAAACACCCGGTAATAACTGCTGCGAGAGATCAATTCTGACACAAATTCGAGCAAAAGATGAACGACCCCAAGTGCTAGTATGGGAGTCCATCCACAATGGATCTCCAAGCATGTTGGCAATGCGTGTAATGTTGCTTATATCCCAATACATGAGAGGCAATTGGGGGAGCCTTATCCAAATTGGAGAATGCAGCCCATGTAAAGAGTTGGGGGAGGCCGATGGGGACCATCTATCCATGCCAATAATATTGCCTCCCACAATCCATGGCCCTCCCGAGAGCACGACATCCCTTGCTTCCAAGCTTTCGAACACACAAATAAAAAAGTTGGGGGCAATCGTAACAATTTCGAACTCACCAAAGTGGAACCATCTTTTTTTGAGTTCGGTTAGGAGGTAGGGGAAAGAAATCCGTCGCCCCATCACCTTGGCCACTATTGCACGGTCTAGCCGAGCAATATTGCTGTGAACGGCTTCCATTTCGGGATCAATTGACTTGCCATCCATGCCGAGGAATGATTTCTTATCTAACTTTGAAATGGGCACAAGCTGGACCTTGTTCCATGCAAAAGGACTGCTCGCCGTGCCTCCCAAATGGCCCAGCCCCTTGCACGCGGCAGCAGCTTGCCCAGGCTTGGCATTCACTGTCTTGGAAGCATTACCACAAACAGCATGTGTGCAGGAATCTGTAGCAGCAGTTTGAGTGGTGGTTGTAACTTGGGGAGGATCACACCTAGTACTATTAACATTGTCTACATTCATACTATGATCCACACTTGAATTCAGCTCATTAACATTCAAATTATGCTCAAAAGTGGGATTATCCTGTAGCTCATTGTAATCTGTCCATGGGGTGTTTGCACGGATGGCTGGGCATACCGCCGCCTCAAGGGCTCTGAGCTAGGGCTCGGCTTGAATGGCCTCCATATCCTCCATATCCGAATGATGACCGGACACCTCCCCGGACTCCACCATATCGCTGGCAGCATCAACCTCACGTTCAGACTCCTCGCCAAAGTCAAAACCCGTGGCCATCCCAGCACTATCCCGAGGGTTGCTGCCCCTGCCATCCTCCATGTCACTGGCTGCAGCAGCCTCCCGTTCATACCCCTCAACTTGCCCTTCTTCCGAACCATAGAAGCTTTCACGAGGGGAGCACTGTCCCGAGCTGCTACCACACGGGACATCCACACAGCCCGCACGCAGGCTCTACCCGTCCGTCCCAGCTGGGGTGTTAGCCGCTAGATGTGAGATCCCAATGGAACTCATAATAAGCTCCCTTACCGCCAAGGGTTTAGAGAGTGGGGAAGAAATCCCCAGCTCAAACTTGCCTTTACTGGGAGTGAACTTGGTAGCCAGTTCCTGCACCATTGAGGCATCACCCGCCCCCTTTAACTCATGCGCTTGGAGAGCATCTCGATCATTCTCCTTTCCTGGCTGAGCAAAGGCTGTCTTCTTGCCCTTATCCTCCCGAGCACTAGGAGGAGCCGCTCCCTTGCTATGGGCAGCCATAAGCCGGCCATTGCCCGGAGATCTGGACAGTAAACCGCCCCTAGCCACTGTAGCCACCGGCTCACCACCACCGGCCTCCTCGTCGGCGAGCACTTGCCACCGATTCCCAACTTTTCCTTCCTTCTTGCCGCCACTCCTACCACCAAACCCCCCATTTGGAGGAGGTGACCTAAGGCCACCCCCTCTAGCCATCCTAGAGCTTCTCTCTCTAAAACCACTCTAGTGAGAGAAAGAAGATAGAACAAATGAAGAGCCTCCAAAGTTTTTGGGTTCCGAGCAGCTTGAGGGTTCCTTGAAAGTTGCATTTGCATTGATTAAGAAAAGAAAAAGTACATCACAAGTATGGAAAACCTATCTGCCTTCCCAAGACAAAAAACAAAAGTGGGAAGGTCTAAAGCTATGAAGAAAACCATACATGTAATCAAAACAAAAAGAAAAGCAACTAAGGAAAGGATAAGCCCCTTTGAGTCGCAAGGAGGCTCACCCCAAAAGAAGGCCCTCGGAGATCCAGTAGTGCTT
This sequence comes from Dendrobium huoshanense, assembly GCA_016618105.1. Lineage (NCBI taxonomy): Eukaryota > Viridiplantae > Streptophyta > Magnoliopsida > Asparagales > Orchidaceae > Dendrobium > Dendrobium huoshanense. The sequence goes on along the minus strand of JADPUM010000438.1, from coordinate 40,677 downwards.
AAAGAACAACTCCAGCGGGGGGAGATACCTATAAAAGGGTTTAACACGCCCGGAGGCGGAAAGATATCCCATTGCGCCGGCAGCCGGATAAGCACTACCTTCACCCTAAGGCATGCCAAAGGGTTAGGCCTCATTGTTCCTCAAAGGGGACAAAGTCCCCGCCAGTATCATCTTGGAGATTCTTCCTCCTTTTGCGGGGGAGGGTGGCAATCGGTCCCAATTGCAGCAGCTGCTTTTCCATAAATGCCTTTGATGCTTTGTGTTGTCGCTTAGTGAGATTAACTGTGGAAGCCTCCGGATCAAGCCTTTGTCGTTCAGCATGGAAGATAATTGGCTGGTTGTTGTGCTGTTTGCCATTCAGGTTAATTATCCGACTAGAAATTGCTTCCATGCGTGACTGTTCCTCCTTGGAGCTAGGTGCGGCTTTGATATGCTCAGGTTGTTGTCCATGGCCGGTAAGTTGCTGCACTAGACCAGTTTGCTGTTATTTACTTTGGCTAGGCTGCACGTGCCCACCCGATCAGGCCCTTCCTTTCTTCCTTCGAGTAACCAAGTTCCAGTCACCATATGACTTGTCTTCCGGCTCAGCACAAGTAGTGGGCTCCACCCGGTCCACCATGGTCGGGCTGGGCATTTGGGTATACTGGAATTGTCCCTCGGTTTGGGTTGAATTTGGAGGATCATCTGGAGTGGAGGAGGGAGACAGCCCTTGGCTTATTTTCCTCAACGAACAGCTGCCCTTAGCGTGGCCAATGTAGCCGCACTCAAAGCAGAAATTTGTGAGTCCTTCGTACTCAACCTTTTGGAAGAACCTCCCATGAATCCCATTAATCCAAACACCTGGCTAGAGTTGCTTTGAGAGATCAATCCGAACACAAATACGAGCAAACGAAGATCGTCCCCAAGTGCTTGTGTGGGAATCCATCCATAATGGGTCTCCAAGCATGTTTGCAATTCTTGTGATATTACTAATATCCCAATACATCAACGACAACTGGGGTAGCCGGATCCAAATCGGTGAGTGTAATCCATGGAGTGAGTTGGGAGATGCAGAGGGTGACCATCTATCCATACCGATAATATTACCTCCCACAATCCATGGTCCACTTGAAAGAACGGTATCTCTTGTTTCCACATTTTGGAACAAACAAATGAACGAGTTGGGAGAAATGGTAACAATTTCAAAACTTCCAAAATGAAACCATTTCTTTTTGAGCTCACTTAGAAGGTAAGGAAAGGCAACACGACGCCCCACCACCTTATCCACAATAGCCCGGTCAAGCTTTGCAATATTCTGGTGCACTGCTTCAAGCTCGGGATCCACCGACTTGCCATCCTTCCCAAGGAATGATTCTTTGTCTAATTTTGAGATTGGGACAAGTTGTACCTTATTCCAAGCAAAAGGATTGCTAGCCGTACCTCCCATAGGGAAGGGAGTCTTACGGGCAGCATTTTCCTGGTTCGGTATGGCTGTTGGTTCCTTAGAGGAATTATGACAAACACCTTGTGTGCCTTCTCCTGCAGCTTCAAAGGCATGGCAGCCGAAACCTGGCCTTGTTCACGCCTATTGCTACAGTCCATATCCATCACATTTTTAGAACTATACAAACCTTCTTGATCATAAACTGGATTGTCTTGCATTTCAGTGCAATCCGCCCAAGAGGGGCCTCCACGCATGGTCGGACTAACTGCCGCCCCTAGAGCCTGCAGCTGGAGATCAGCCCGCACAGCCATGTCCGCCTCCAAGGCCGGTTGCTGGACGTCGGCTGTAGTGTCCCCGTTGTCTTCCATACCTATATGGTAGCCCAAGTCCTCCCCGGACTCCTCCATCTCGCTGGCCACCCCACACTCCCTATCGGGTTCCAATTCCAGATCTGATCCCGTCGCCATTTCGGCACAATCCCGCTGGCTGCTCCCTTGGCCATCCTCCATGTCACTAGAGGCTAAGGCCTCCCAAACGGAACCATCATCCCGCTCATCATCCATGCTGTAGCTGCTCCCGTGGAGGGAGTCTCCGTCCGGGCTGCACTTGTCATCATCCCTCCCTATTAAGGGAGCATCTCCTTGACTTGGGGCAAAGCCGCCAGCCATAGAACCCGGTTGGGAAATCCCAATGGAACTCATAATGAGTTCCCTAGCCGTCCTAGTCTTGGAAAGAGGGGAAGTTATCCCAAGCTCAAACTTCCCCTTGTGGGGAGTAAACCTTGTGGCAGCCGCGTCCACCATGGGTGTAGCCCTCGGAGCTTTGAACCCAGCCGCCTTGCCCTCACCTTGGGCATTTTCTTTGCCTGGCCGAGCAATGGCAGCCGCCTTCTTGCCCTTCCCTTCCCGAGCACCAAGGGGAGAAGCCCCCTTGCTGGGTTCGGCCAAAGGCCGGCCCGAACCATGGTTCCTGGACGTTATTCCGCCCCTAGTAGCTGCAGCCGCCGGCTCCTCTCTGCCGGCCTCCTCATCGGCGAGCACTTGCCACCGGTTTTCGACCTTACCCTCCTTCTTGCCGCCACTTCTTCCACCAAACCCCCCATTTGGAGGAGGTGACCTATTGCCACCCCCTCTAGCCATCCCAAAGCTTCTCTCTCTAAAACCACTCTAGTGAGAGAAAGAAATTGGAACAAATGAAGAGCCTCAGCAGCTTGAGGGTTCCTTGAAGAGTTGCATTTGCATTGATTAAGTAAAGAAAAGATACATCACAAGTATGGAAAAACTATATGCCTTCCCTTGGAAAAAAAACAAAAGTGGGAAGGTCTAATGCTATGAAGTAACCCATACAAGTATGAAAGACAAAATGTAAAGCAGTAGAAACAAGGATAAGCCCCTTTGATTCACAACGAGGCCCCTCCCAAGTGCTAGCCCAAGAAATACTAAACATGCTCAAAGGACCACTCCAGCGGGGGGAGATACCTATAAAGGGTTTAAAACAGCCCGGAGGCTGAGAGATATCCCATTGCGCCAGACATGGTATAAGCACCCTTAGTACCCAAGGACAAGCATTAGGAAAGAGCATCATTGTTCCTCAAAGGGGACAAAGTCCCCGCCAGTATCATCTTGTAAGTTCTTCTTCCTCTTCCTAGGTAAGGTGGCAATGGGCCCAAGCTGAAGAAGCTGCTTCTCTATATATGCCTTGGAAGCCTTGTGTTGTCGTTTGGAAAGATTCACCTCTAAGGTGGAGGGGTCGAGTGTAGTTCTTTCAGCATTGAAGACAATCTTTTGATGCTTGCTCTGGTGGTTGTTTGGGCTAACAATCCGCTTTGAGATGTCTTCCATATGTTTGAGCTGCTCCCTAGCTGTTTGGGCTGTTTGATCAGTCACGGGTTGCTGCATAGGAGCCGACGGTTGCTGAATAGCAGCATGCTTTTTCTTGCCATTCCGCTTGCGGGTAACTAGGTTCCAAGCCCCATAGGAATTGGCATCCGGTTCCCCATGGCTAGGGGTGGTGTCCTGAGTTTGAGCACTTGAATTGGAGGGCTGACCGGTCTCAAAGTGGGCCTCGGGTTGAGCAGCAGTTGGACGGGCTGCTGGTGTTTGAGAGGGAGGCGGGTTGCTTCTATTCAGCCTAGCAGGACATGTCCCTTTAACGTGGCCAATGAAGCCACAATCAAAGCAAAAGTTCGTTAGGCCTTCGTACTCAACCCTCTGAAAGAACCGCCCATGAATTCCATTTATCCAAACTCCTGGTAGTAATTGTTGCGAAAGGTCGATCCTAACACAGATTCGGGCAAAGGACGACCGCCCCCATGAACTAGTGTGGGAATCCATCCACAAAGGGTCGCCAGGCATATTAGCAATACGGGTGATGTTATTAATGTCCCAATACATTAAGGGCAATTGGGGGAGCCTAATCCAAATTGGGGAATGCAGCCCATGAAGTGAATTGGGAGTAGCCGATGGGGACCACCTGTCCATGCCAATAATGTTGCCTCCAATGATCCACGGCCCCCCCGCTAGCACGGCATCTCTAGCCTCCAAGCTAGCAAACACACAAATAAAGGAGTTGGGAGCAATTGTAACTATTTCAAACTCCCCAAAGTGAAACCATCTCTTCTTGAGTTCAGTTAGGAGGTAGGGGAAATCAATGCGATGCCCCATGACCTTAGCCACAATGGCACGGTCAAGCCGAGCAATGTTGTTGTGCACTGCTTCAATTTCTGGATCAACCGACTTGCCATCCTTACCAAGGAAAGATTCTTTGTTTAACTTTGAGATTGGAACAAGCTGCACCTTATTCCAAGCAAAAGGGCTGTTGTCCGTGCCTCCCATATGGAATGGCTTCCTGCTTGCGGCAGAATTCTGCTTAGTTGAGGCTGTCGGTCCCTTGGAGGAATTATCACAAACAGCTTGTGTGCATTCTCCTGCAGCCTCTTGAGGAGTATCACCCGAAACCTGGGCTTGTTCACACCTAAGACTACCATCCAGATCCATACCATTGCTGTTGGCAGCCATACCTCCTTGCTCGTATGCTGGGTTTTCATGTAATTCAGTGCAGTCCGCCCACAAAGCCCCTTCCCTTGTGGTCGGGCAAACAGCCGCCTGGAGGGCTTGCAGCTGGAGTTCGGCCTGGGTGTGCAAATCATCCTCCATATCACAAGCAGGCTCCTCCTCACGATCAGATCCTGGGCCAACAACCGATCCCGTTGCCATCCCTGCGCTGTCCCGAGCTGAATCCTCATGGTCGGACCCCAAAAACTGCTCCTCCACCATGCTGTAGCTGCTTCCACGGGGGCTGCTCCCCCCGCAATCCTCCATGGCACTCCCCGCCAATGCATCCATGGGCTCCTCCCGGTGCTCCTCCACCATGCCATAGCTGCTAGCCCGGGGTGAAGCATCACTCGAGCTGCACTCCCCATTCGAGTGGCACTTGCCAGCCGCTCCCTCCAGCGCCAGATCGGGACCGGGCAGTTGAGCTTTGCTCCAAATGGTAGGCGTCGGAGTAGGGATTCCGATAGAGCTCATAATCAGCTACCTAGCAGCCAACGATTTTGAAAGAGGGGAGGTAACTCCCAGCTCAAACTTACCCTTTTGTGGGGTAAATCTGGTGGCCGGTGCCACATCCATGGCAACACCACCCGGACGCTTAGCCCCCGAAACCTTGACCATGTCCTGGTTATTTTCCTTGCCCGACCGAGCCAAGCTGGCCTCCTTCTTGCCCATCTCTTCCCGAGCAACAAGGGGAGAAGCCCCCTTGCTAGGTTCGGCCAATGGCCGGCCCGAACCATGGATCCTGAATGGTATTCCGCCCCTAGCAACTCCAGCCGCCGGCTCCTCACCGCCGGCCTCCTCGTCGGCGAGCACCTGCCACCGGTTTCCGACCTTCCCCTCCTTGCCGCCACTTCTTCCACCAAACCCCCCATTTGGAGGAGGTGAACTAAGGCCACCCCCTCTAGCCATCCTAGAGCTTCTCTCTCTAAAACCACTCTAGTGAGAGAAAGAAGTTAGAACAAATGAAGAGCCTCAGCAGCTTGAGGGTTCCTTGAAGATTGCAAATTGCATTAAAGAAAGCAAATAAAAGCGATTACAAACTACCAAAAGCAAGGGCAACTACACCCTATCGCTTTCTTCCCTTAACAAGTGCACAAAAGTTAAGGGGATATCAACACAATCAATGTTTTTCCACAAAAAATTGCCCAAAATTCCCAAGTGGGCACAAAAATCGGCCGGCCGATTACTCTGGCGGTTGATATGTTGAAAAATAACTTGCTTAAAGTTGCAAAGGAAGGAAACGTTGGGGCCATCCACCGACCTATGAATATTGCCCGTAGGGTTGCACATCTGTTGGAGCCATTTGATTGCGCTAAGGGAATCCCCTTCCACAATGATACCGTCCATATCAAGCATCCAATCTTCGATCACCAATTGAATAGCCTGGGCCGTAAAAAGCTCGGTAGTAGTGGCATCCCAGTGCTCAATTTGGTGGCCAGCCGCCGCCACAAGAGCAGCTTGAGGGTTCCTTGAAATTGCATTTTGCATTAAAGAAAGAAGGGAAAAGCAAATACAAACTACAGCAAAGTAAACTAAGCTCTCTCACTATCTTCCCTCAACATAAGAGCAAATGCTAAGGGAACATCAGAACTAGTGCAATCCTTCCAAAGAAAGTTTCCAAGTAAAGCCATGTGTGCGCAGAAGTCCGCCGGCTTGTTGCTCAGCCGGTCAACATGTTGGAAAATGATTTGCTTAAAGCTGCATAAGAAAGTCACGTCCGGCCCGTCCTCCAACCTATGGACACTATTTTGCGGGCTGCACATCTCCCGGAGCCACTTGATAGCATTAATCGAATCACCCTCCACGATAATGCCCTCCACATCCAGCATCCAGTCCTCCATAACCTTGCAAATAGTTGCAGCCGCCATAATCTCGGTCCTCGTAGCATCCCACTGCTCCACTTGGTGGCCAGCCGCCACAATCATTTTGCCATCATGATCCCGGACAACAATGCCGAGCCCCGCCTTATAGGAGGGAAGAAGAGACCCATCAAAATTGAACTTTAGCCAATTTGGAGGGGGGACGCACCACAATTTGTGAGGAGGCAGCCCAACGGGCTGATTGGTACGCCATAGCTCCAACAGAGGTTTCAAGTTCAGCCTTGGTAAGGCAGCAAGAACAGTAGCAGCAAGCACGGTTGGCGTCCCAAAAGGTCTCCCATGTACTTTAGCATTGCGGGCCCGCCAAGCCTGGTACACCCCATAGCAGAAAATGCGGCCAGCCGTCGGCTTCACCCTTGCCGACAGCTCAAGAAAATCAGAAAGCCCAGCCATCGATCCCGGTTTGGGCAAGACAAATCCCCAACCCGCCAAGCAATCCAGGATGCCCCAGATTAAATTGCAGTGGAGGGCCATATGCTCCACTGATTCCTCCATGTTGCACCCCCATGGGTACCAAGGTTCCACCGCAAGCCCTCTCCGCATCAGCCAGCAATTTGTAGGGATGGAATTCCGTAATAGTCTCCACCAAAAGAGGTTCTCCCTAGGGTGCAGCCGTAGCCTCTTCAACCACTTGAATTGGTAATCCCGGTACCCAATAGCAGCTTCATAGGCCAAAGCAGTAATAGTCCGTGAGAGAGGGGAAACAGTCAGCTCCGGAGTGTCGACACCATTCCCCACGTTGGTGGGAATCAAACCAATCCTTTCCGCCATAACCTCCCCAAAGGCCTCAACCAGCCGATCATGCCGCCAAGTCAAGTTTTCATCCAGAAAATAAGCCACCTCCTGGTCCCCGAACTCGACGAAATTGCCAAGACAAGGCCATTCCAAAATTCTCCGGTCCAGGATCCACACATCCCTTCCCACAACGATTCGCTGCCCATCCCCAATATGCCATCTCAAGATAGGACGTAAGGCCTCCGCACCATCCTGCATAACCTTCCAAGTAATCGACACATTCCGAGCATAAATCGGCTTCCACGGGTCGGCGCCATATTTAGCACGAAGCAATCTATGTAACCAGCAATCTGGTTGATTAATGAAGTTCCACGCTAACCTTGCCCGCAGCGGCCCTTGCCAAACAAGGGTAGAATTAAACCCCAATCCACCTTGATCAGACGGCCTGTACAGCTCATTCCAAGCGACATAATGCAGCCCCTTGCGATTCTCATCCTTCCACCAAAGAAATTGCCTCCCAATCATGTCCACCTTAGCCAGCACACCTCTCGGAATGGAGGTTAAAGTCATATAATACATTGGAATACAAAGAAGGGCCGTCCGAATCAGAGTAGCCCTGCCCGCGAGCGAAAGGTGATGCTTACCCCAAACATTAACTTTTTCCGCCGCCCTTTTCAGCATGCCATCAAAATCAGACTTCACCAACTTCCGCATAACCAAAGGCAACCCCAAATATTCCAAGGACTCAACCCTTCCAAACCCCAACAATCGAGTAATACGTCAGCTCTTCCAACGGGGACATCTTTTATTAAATAAAACTGCCGATTTGCTCAAGTTGATCCGTTGGCCAGTCCACCCGCAATAATCCCCAAACAGCTTCTGAATGTTGCGGGCATTCGCAACATTGGCCTCCACAAAGGCCAAAATATCATCCGCGTACAAGAGCAGCTTGAGGGTTCCTTGAAATTTTGCATTTTGCATTGATTAATTAAAAGAAAGGTAATGTACATAACAAGTATGGAGAAACTATATGCCCTCTCTAGGAAAAAAACAAAAGTGGGAAGGTCTAATGCTATGAAGTAAACCATACAAGTATGAATGACAAAATATAAAGCAGTAAAAGTAAGGATAAGCCCCTTTGATTTGCAAGGGGGCCTTCCCCTAAAGCATGCCCTCGGAGATCTAGTAGTGCTTAAAGAACAACTCCAGCGGGGGGAGATACCTATGAAAGGGGTTAACACGCCCGGAGGCGGAAAGATATCACATTGCGCCGGTAGCCGGATAAACACTACCTTCACCCTAAGGCATGCCAAAGGGTTGGGCCTCATTGTTCCTCAAAGGGGACAAAGTCCCCGCCAGTGTCATCTTGTAAGTTCTTCCTCCTCTTGCAGGGAAGAGTGGCTATTGGTCCCAATTGTAGAAGCTGCTTTTCCATGTAAGCCTTGGATGCTTTATGCTGGCGCTTAGTAAGATCAATCTCCAAAGTAGCATTATCATGAGCAATCCTTTCAGCACTGAAAACAATCTTGCGGTCCCTAGCATGGTGGCTGGTCGAGTTGATAATCCTTTCTGAGATATCTTCCATATGCTTGAGCTGCTCATTAGTAGTTTGGGCTGATGGGAAGGTCTCGGCCTGCTGCACTTGATCCAAAGGCTGTTCCACAATGGCTTACTTCTTCTTGCCATTTCGATTACGGGTAACCAGGTTCCAAGCACCATATGCATTATCCTCCGGCTCCTTATGGCTAGGAGACTTGTCCCGAATTGGAGCATTTGAACTAGATGGATGGACTCCATTTGGCTCACGGGTGGAGCAGCATTTTGACTGGATGCTTGCATCTCTGTGTGGGACGGTCCTTGCTTGGGAGCCTTAGAAGTGCAGCTCCCTTTGACATGGCCAATAAAGCCGCACTCGAAGCAAAAATTCGTCAAGCCTTCATACTCAACCCGTTGGAAGAATCACCCATAAATGTTGTTTATCCATACTCCCGGCAATAATTGCTGCGAAAGATCAATCCTAACACAGATGCATGCAAATGAAGATCGACCCCAAGAACTAGTGTGGGAATCCATCCACAAAGGGTCACTGAGCATATTGGCGATGCGAGTAATGTTGTTAATGTCCCAGTACATTAAAGGCAGTTGGGGGAGCCTTACCCATATGGGGGAATGTAGACCATGCAGCGAATTGGGAGTGGCCGATGGGGACCACTTATCCATGCCAATAATATTGCCACCAACAATCCATGGCCCACTCGAAAGAACAGCATCTCTTGCCTCCAAACTAGCAAACACACAAATGAATGAGTTGGGGGCAATGGTAACTATTTCAAACTCGCCAAAGTGGAACCATCTCTTCTTGAGTTCAGTTAGGAGATAGGGGAAAGCAATACGTCGTCCCATAACCTTGGCTACAATAGCACGTTCAAGTCTAGCAATGTTGTTGCGGACTGCTTCCATCTCGGGTTCCACCGACTTACCATCCTTGCCCATGAAGGATTCCTTGTTCAGTTTGGAGATTGGCACTAATTAGACCTTGTTCCACGCAAATGGGTTTGTGGCTGTGCCCCCCAAGTTGCCAAACTCCCTGCGTGCAGCTGCAGTTTGGCTAGACATGCCTTTCGGGTCCTTGAGGGCATTACCACAAGCACCTTGTGTGCAGAAAACTGTAGCGCAAGTTGGAGAGGTGTTGGTATCTTGAGAAGGCTCACACCTAGTACTAACAGAATTGTCCACGCCCTTACTCCCTTCCAGCATTGACGGCACCCCAAAATCACCCTCAGCATGATCAAACATTGGGTTATCTTGCAGCTCAGCACGATCAGCCCATGATCCTCCGTCCCGATCAGCTGGGCAAACAGCCGCCTCAAGTGCTGCGAGCTGGGTTTGAGCATGAGAGGCCCTAAGATCATCCATGTCGGTTTGCTGATCAGATCCACCACCCGAAGCCTCCATGTCACTAGCCGCTTCATCCTCAAGATCCGAACTTGCCTCACCGTCCGAACCCATTGCCAAGTCTGCACTATTGCGCGGGCTGTACACCCTGTCGTACTCCATTTCGCTAACAGCAAGCTCTTCACAATCTGACCCCTGCCCTTGTTCGGCCTCCATTCCATCACTGCTTCCATAGCGGGAGCCACCTCCTGAGCTGCAGTTACCATCCCGCTCCTCCAGTGAGGGAACTTCTTCCAACCGTGGGGCAAAGCCACCAAAATCAGTCGCCGAACTTACCATCTCGATGGAGCCCATGATGAGTTCCCTAACTGCACTAGTTTTGGAGAGGGAGGATGTTATTCCCAACTCAAACTTTCCCTTATGGGGGGTAAACTTGGTAGCTGCCTCCACCAAAGGGGCAGCTCCCGAGCTCTTCAACCCAGCCGGTTTGCCGTCACCATGGGCATTTTCCTTCCCTGGTCGAGCGCTGCTAGGGGCCTTCGTGCCCTTTTCATCCCGAGCTCCAAGGGGGGCGACTCCCTTGCTAGTTTCAGCCAATGGCCGACCTGTGGCATGTGACCTAGACGAAATCCCGCCTCTAGGAGCTGCAGCCGTCGGTTCACCACAACTAGCCTCCTCGTCGGCGAGCACTTGCCACCGGTTTCCCACCTTTGCCTCCTTCTTGCCACCATTTCTTCCCCCAAACCCCCCATTTGGAGGAGGTGACCTAAGGCCACCCCCTCTAGCCATCCTAGAGCTTTTCTCTCTAAAACCACTCTAGTGAGAGAAAGAAGATAGAACAAATGAAGAGCCTCCCCAGCAGCTTGAGGGTTCCTTGAAGATTGTAATTGCATTGATTAAGAAAAGCTAAAAAGTACAAAGTCTAGTTCCCTCTACTTTCATCTCTTAACAAGGAGATAAAAGTGCCAGGGATATCATCACACCAAACATTTTTCCAAACAAAATCACACTCAAGTGCCCTATTAGCACAATAGTCAGCCACTCTATTACAAGATCTAGGCACATAATTGAAAAGTACTTGCTGGAAATGAGTTAAGAAAGAGAAGTCTGGGCCGTCCCTCAGGCGGTGTAAACTGTGCTGATGATGGCGAACTTGCTGCAACCACACAATTATATTGGAGCAATCACCTTCAATAATAATACCTGCTCGGTCAAACATCCAATCCTCCATAACATTTTTAATAGTGCTGGCCGCAAGAAGCTCCGCTGTAGCAGCATCCCAATGCTCAATCTACTGCCCAGCCGCCACAATTAAGTTCCCACAATGATCACGAACCACCAGGCCCAGACCCGCAAGGTTCGACGAGAGCAAAGAAGCATCAAAGTTACATTTGAGCCAATTTGGAGGGGGGACACACCATGTACAAGAGACGGGCAGCCCAGACGGCTGATTGATGTGCCATTGCTCCACGAAAGGCATCAAATGAGGTTTAGCAAAAGCTCCCAGCGTCGTAGCAGCTACCACCGTCGGGGAGGCCCAACTGCGGCCATGCTTTTTGTCATTGCATGCCCGCCAGGCTAGATAGACAGCCGAGCAAAAAATTCTTCCAAGGCTCGGATTATGTTTAGCCATTTCCTCAAGATCCCGAAGCAGCTCCTGGAAGGAGTTAACAGCCGGTAGGTGGAAGCCCCACCGACCCAGCTGGTTGAGGGTAGACTTCAAAAAACTGCAGCGAATAGTGCAGTGTTCCCTGTCTTCATCATCATTGCAACCCCACGGGCACTGCATATTATTTTCAAGATTACGCCGCGAGAGCCAAACATTCGTGGGAATGGCATCACGAAGAAGACGCCACCAAAACAGCTTTTCTCTGGGGTGCAGTTTGAATTTTTTGATCCACAAATACGGGTAGCCCGTTGTTCCCAGCCGAGCACAATAAGCCAAGGAGGTAACCGTCCGTCCTCCTCTCAGGTTTATAAGTTCTGGTTGATCACCACCCCCAGTTTGACTGGTAGGAATAGCTAAAATGCGCGATGCCATGATTTCGCCAAAATAATTCTGCACCAAGCGAGCATCCCAATCCCCATTCTCGGTGAGGAGGTGACTTACTTGACAGTTCTCAAGCATCCTCAAATTGCCAAAGGCCGGCCAGTCGGCAATACGCCTATCCATTACCCAAATGTCACCGAGAATATTTACGGTCTTACCATCCCCAATTTGCCAACGAATGATTGGACGCAGAGCCTTGGCCCCGTCATTCATAATTTTCCAGGGAATCGACACATTGCAGCCAGGCCATCCAATCCATGGATTATAACCATATTTACCCCTCAAAATGCGGTGCAGGAGGGTATTGGGTTGTTGGATAAAGTTAAGAGCAAGCCGAGCCCGTAAGGGGCCAATCCAATCCAAAGACGAGTGAAATCCCAGTCCTCCCATTTCGGTTGGCCTGCACAGATCACTCCAAGCCACATAGTGGAGGCCCCTACTATTCAGATTCTTCTGCCACAGAAATTGCCGGCCAATCTTCTCATAAAACTCAAGGCTACCCTTTGGAATCCCCGTCAAAGTCATGCAATACATTGGGACCGTAAGTAAAGAGGTCCTAATGAGGGTGGCACGACCCGCAAGGGAGAGATGTCGCTTCCCCCACACATTAACCTTCGCCGCAGCTTTGTTCACAATCTTGGCAAAATCCGCCTTCATCAATCTTCTAGTAAGTAATGGAATACCAAGGTATTCCAGGGAAGAGACCGTGTTGTAGCCCAAAAGCCTCGCAATTCTTCTACCTTTCCACCTGGGGCAACGTTTGTTGAAAAGAATAGCCGATTTATTGATATTGATTTTCTGCCCCGTCCAACCGCAATAATCCGCTAAAATTTTGCAAACCCATTTAGCATTTGCTATGCCAGCTTCAGCAAACACTAAAATATCATCGGCGTACAGCAGGTGGGACACCCGTTCCCCCTTGGTCACAATCTGCACCCCCAGACCATCCCCGGACTGGCTAAACGCCTTAGTAAGCAGCTCCGAACAAAGGATGAAAAGATAAGGCGATAAAGGGCAGCCTTGCCTAAGCCCAGAGTGGGCATTAATCCATTGCGAGCGGTTGCCATTCAGAAGAAATGTAAACCGAGGTTCACAAACACATTCCGTCACCCACCGAATGAACTTGGCCGAGAACCCCATAGCTATCATAGCACGACATAAAGTATCCCAAGACATGCAGTCGTAGGCCTGCTCCATGTCCACTTTAAGTGCCATCAGTCCCGCTTGCATGGTTCAATGTTGGAATTTACACATCATCTCCTGGGCAAGGAGGCCATGATTCGGAATCGATCTACCAGGCATGAAAGCACCTTGCGCTTCTCCAATGAGGCCACCCAGGACTGGCTTGAGGCGATTAACCAAAATTTTAGCCACCACCTTGTACAGCGACTGACAGAGGCTAATGGGTCGGAATTGATTAGGTGCGGCGGCATTATCCGTCTTAGGAATTAAGATCACCATCGTATCATTCCAGGTCGGGCACATATTTCCCGTAGCAAAGAAGTCTCTAACAGCACTACAAACATTTTCTCTAATGATTAGCCAATAAAATTTAAGAAAGGAGGAAGTGATACCATCCATTTTGGGTGCGCGATTATTTCCCATGCTGAAAACCGCATTGTGGATCTCCACATCCGAAACATCAACCTCCAGCAAGTCCACATCTTCCGGCCGAAGCATATCATCCGAGCAAAACCTGGGCCAACGATCCATATGAGTGGCTCGTTCCCGCCACTTGTCCGAGAAAAACGTCCAGAACTCCTCCTGAATAAGATTCGGTTCAGCCAGAACTGTGCCATCCTCCCTCTTAATCTCCACAACTCTGTTCGACCGCCGCCGAGCCGTGGCCACCGCATGAAAGAAATGAGAGTTGGCGTCTCCATCCTCAATCCAACAAACCTTCGCTCGCTGGCCCCACCATGTTGCCATACGACTAAGGACCGCATGAAACTCCCCAACTTTCAACCGAAGCTCCTCTTCTTGTTCGGGATCCAACCCATTAGCCGAACAGTCAATTTGTTGCAATTCCATAATACGATGTTCAAGAGAACATCGCTGAGCACCAAGATCCCGAATCCGGTGTTTACTCCAAAATAGGAGGGCCTTAAGTGCACGGTTACACTTCCGGTTAACAACATCAGCCGGAAGGCCGAAATCAGGCCTGCCCCAAGCCTTGGCCACTACCTTCCAGGAGGCAGGATAGCTCTTCCATATGTCTTCAAAGCGGATCCAACGGAAATTGGAAGCCGTAAAATTGCCACCCAAGTTCAGAAGAAGGGGACAATGGTCCGAAGCAAGCCTATTCAAGTGTCGGACCGAAGCAAATGGAGCAGCCCCGAGCCCCTCCGTATTCATCAGAAACCGATCAAGTCGTACCCAAATACGGCTACGACCTTCTTTATTATTGGACCATGTGAACTTAGGCCCCACAAACCCCAAGTCATGCAAGTCGGATTTAGCCATAAACTCACGCATTTCCTGAACGCCCGGAGAGAGCCGAAAGCGCTTCCCTCCCTTCTTTTCCTCTTGAGACAAGCAACAGTTGAAGTCGCCACCAATGACCATAGGGCCGCACCCCATTAGACTGGTCTCAAGAGCCTCCCAAAGCTGCCTCCGAACATGATGGTCCTTGTTGGCATAAATCAGGGCCACCCGCCACGACTGCATATTGGGCAACAAAACCTTGCCAACTACACATTGATCCGAGGTCAAGAAGACATCAAACTTCAGCAGATCAGCCCTCCAAAGTGCCAGCAATCCACCCGATTTTCCCACAGAAGGATGGTGGAAGAAATCCCACCCCTTCCCCACAAGTTTGTCAACCTCTGCACGTCCAAAATTCTCCACCTTGGTCTCAGTTAATCCCACAAACAGCACCTCATTAGAAGCAATGAGATGCCTAAGGAGGTGGCTCGTGTTTTTCTTTCGAGCCCCCCTACAGTTCCAGAAGAGGATGTGGGTCATTGATCCACCATAGGGGAAGCGTCCCCGCCGCTCATACCCGCATCACCCTCCTTCCATCTTTTCCTCGGACCCACCGCAATAGGACCGAGAGCTTGGAGTTCTTTGTCAAAATGAGTCTTAGACGCCCCCAATTTCGATCTTTCCCTACCAACTCCTGCAGAAAACAGTGTTGGTTCCTTAATACCAAGTTTACGCCAACTTGGTTTAAGATTTTCCTTGTTGTTGGTCCGCGAGGGTTCACCGACTTCCTTGAAATTCACTTGACGTGGAGCGTTCTCACGCAAAGGTTTGGCAACCTCAACAATTGGAGCCTTCTTTTGCTGCATGACCTTCTTCTTTCTCGGTGGAACAATGTTCCATTCACCAAACAATTTTTCGTCCTCAGTGAGTTCCGGCTTCCCATAAGCTGTTGCAGGTTTCAAAGACCGCCCAGCAGCTGGGGTAGCATGCCCATCCAGGTGGGGTTGATCGGTTGTCACAAAATCAGCGGAGTGCCCCACCGTCCCCTCCGAGCCATACATTGACAGAACCTCCGTAGGCTGCTCACGGGGGAAAGAACGCGGCTTGCTCGTCGATGCCACACTAGAGCCCCCACTTTCAAGAATGGATTTACCTTTTACCGTCTCAGCCGGGGTGTTCAGTTGGCCAACATCCCGAGCCTCACCACGAGTAGGACAACCATCCTGCCGGTGCCCAACTCTCCCGCAGGCAAAACACGACATTCCCAATCCTTCATACTCAGCTTTTTGGTAGAAACGGCCTTTCCAACCATTGACCCAAGTCCCCGGTTGCAATTTATGGGCTAAATCCAACCGAACACAAACCCGGGCATACTCCCTTCGGCCATCTCCCCCAGTTTGGGCATCAATCCATAGCGGGGTTCCAAACTGCGACGCAATCCTCATGAGGTTGTGCACATCCCAATATTGGAGAGGCAATTGAGGGAACCAAATCCAAACCGGCGAAGAAAGGCCCGCCATCGAATTTGGTGAGAAAGACGGAGTCCACCTATCCAGGCCAACGATATTGCCATTGAAAAACTAAGGTCCGCCACATAGGACAGCTTCCCTAGCCTCCTCCGAGGTAAAGCGGCAAACAAAACAATCGGCTCCGATCGTTGAAAGATGATATTCTCCAAAACGACTCCACTGTCGTTTAACTTCAGCACAAAGAACAAAGTATGGCAATTTCTTACCAATGATTTTGCCAACAACAGCATTGTCAAGCGCTTGAATTCTCTGCTCCACAAGGTCCATATGCAAATTAACAACTCCATTAGTGGAAAAAGCACCTTGGGCAACCTCCTCGGAGATCCGGATATGCTCAGGTTTTTTCCACACATTAGTGGTAACACTCGGCTTCTTGACTGGCAAAGAGCCACCGAAAACTTCAGGCTTCTGGCCAACTGGGGCAAAACGGCAAGCACCTGATGCGCGGGTTTGAGGAACTCCTCCACCGCACCCCATTGAAAAATGAAGGTTCACACCTGGCTGGGAAAAACACTCCACGGTCACCTTAGACGTTGCATCCTCCACACACATCACAGTATCCGCCTCACATTTACCCGGCTCATCACCTGCAACTAAAGCAGCCGAAGGCTGCAGCAAATCCTCCCGCGCATCCGCATTGGTAGCCACCGACAAACTTCCCAAATGGTGCTGTGACGCGCACCCAGAAGCCAGTTCCAAGGCTGCGGCATATCTAGCCGCAGCTGCAGCCTCAGCGCTAGCGGCCTCCGCAATGCACCCAAGTGCTTGTTCGAACTCCATAGCCGCGCAATCCGTCTCAGCCGCGCCACCCTTCCGTTGCGTCTCCATTTCCTGATCAGCCAAAGCCATCCCGTCCAGGTCAAAACCTGGAGATTTGGCCAAATCCGCGCCTCCCCGCAACCTAGGCTGACCCCCACAATGCCCGTCAGATGCCTTAGCACCCCGCGAACCCGCAGCAGCCTCCTCAGCCGAAGGCCTAGCAGCAGCCGCACCCTTGCTCGCAGACCTCCCCGATCCCGCCTTGGCCGGGGATTTTACCTCTACGCCTTTGCGACCACCTTGCACACCAACACCCGACCTCCTCCTATCACGTCCCCCACCTTCCACCGAACCTTCACCGCCGCCACCCCCGCCGGAGCGGGGAGGAGACCTCCTGTCTCCCCCCGCCATGCCCAGAGCTTCTCACACTAGGAAACACTCTAGAGAGAGAAAAGAGTGGAAAGAAATGAAGAGCCTCAGCAGCTTGAGGGTTCCTTGAGAAGTTGCATTTGCATTGATTAAGTAAAGAAAAAGTACATAGCAAGTATGGAAAACCTATCTGCCTTCCCAAGACAAAAAACAAAAGTGGGAAGGACTAAAGCTATGAAGAAAACCATACATGTATGATAGACAAAAAGTAAAGCAACTAAAGCAAGGATAAGCCCCTTTGATTCGCAAGGAGGCTCACCCCAATTACTTGCCCAAGAGATGCTAAGACTGCCCAAAGAACCACTCCAGCGGGGGGAGATACCTATAAAGGGTTTGAAACAGCCCGAAGGCTGAGAGATATCCCATTGCGCCAGACATAGTATGAACATCCTTAGCATCCAAGGACAAGAATCAAGGTAGAGCCTCATTGTTCCTCAAAGGGGACAAAGTCCCCGCCAGTGTCATCTTGTAGGTTCTTCCTCCTCTTTCTAGGCAAGGTGGCAATGGGCCCAAGCTGTAGAAGTTGTTTTTCCATGAATGCCTTGGAGGCCTTGTGTTGACGCTTGGAAAGATTAACTGTGGTAGAGTCGGGATCTACATTTTGGCGCGCAGCATTGAATATAATTGAATGACTGTTATTTTGCTTGCCATATGGGTTGACAATCCGACTAGAGATGTCCTCCATGCGACTAGTCACCTCTTTGGCACTAGACCCGGCCTTGTTGTTCTCGGTTTGCTGCACTTGGACGGTCGGCTGTTGCACAGTGTCAGGTGGTTGTTTCCTGCTATGATTCGGCTGCACTCCTCCAACTGATTTGGCCCTACCTTTCTTCTTACGGGTGACCAAATTCCAATCGCCATACGCCTTATCTTCAGGTTCAGCACAACTAGTTGGCTCCACCCGATCCTGATTGGCCGAATTGGGCATTGGGATGTGCTGGGGTTGTCCCTCGGTTTGGGCTGTAAGAGGACGGGGAGTTGGTGTGGAAGTAGGAGACGGGCCTTGGCTGGAGCTCTTCATAGTGCAGGTGCCCTTAACATGGCCAATGTAGCCACAATCAAAGCAGAAATTCGTGAGCCCCTCGTACTCAATCTTTTGAAAAAAACGTCCATGAATGCCATTTATCCAAACCCCCGGCATAAGTCTTTGAGAAAGGTCAATGCGAACACAAATTCGAGCAAAGGAGGACCAGCCCCACTTACTCGTATGGGAATCCATCCACATAGGGTCACCAAGCATATTAGCAATGCGCGTGATGTTGCTAGTGTCCCAATACATCAAGGGTAGTTGGGGAAGCCGGATCCAAATTGGCGAATGTAGCCCATGCAGCGAGTTTGGGGTGGCAGACGGGGACCATCTGTCCATCCCAATAATGTTGCCACCAACAATCCATGGCCCATCTGAAAGAACGGCATCTCTAGCTTCTAAGCTACCAAATATGCAAATAAATGAGTTGGGAGCAATTGTGACTATTTCGAAATCACCAAACTGAAACCATCTCTTCTTGAGCTCGGTTAAAAGAAAGGGGAAAGCAATGCGACGCCCCATAACCTTGGCGATAATAGCACGGTCAAGCTTCACAATGTTATTGTGAACGGCCTCAATTTCAGGATCGATTGACTTGCCATCCTTCCCAAGAAAAGATTCCTTGCAAAGTTTAGCAATTGGAACAAGCTGGACTTTGTTCCACGCAAAGGGGTTGGTCGGCGTTCCTCCCAAATGGCTGGGCCCCTTGCGGGAGCTGTTTTCCGGTCTCAAAGTGGCATTTGGCTGCTTGAGGGCATTTTGACAAACACCTTGCGGGCATGAATCTGGAGCTTGGCTTTCGGTTCTAGTTGGATCCTGTGGAAGTTCACACCTAGAACTAATGGGGTTGCTGCATTCCCCATCCATCATCTTCTCATCACCATACTCATCATGAACAAAAATAGGGCTGTCATGTACCTCTGTGCAATCAGCCCAAGAAATCCGAGCTGCAGGGTGAACGGCCGCCTCAAGCGCCCGGAGCTGGAGTTCGGCTTGGGTGGCCAAGTCTTCCTCCATTTAGGTTTGGTTGCCAGAAGCTTCACCTGATTCAACCATGTCGTTGGCATCTTCATTGTCACGGTCGGAGTCCAGCTCATACTCAGATCCCGTAGCCATCTCAGCCCCCACCCGTGGACTGCTCATCTTGTCATCCTCCATGTTGCTGGCTACTGCAGCCTCCCACACGGACCCCGCATCCTGCCCTTCTTCCGAGCCATAGAGGCTTTCACGGGGGGAGCATTGTCCCGAGTTGCTGTCACACGGAGCCCCCACACAGCCCACACACAGGCTTAGCCCGTTCGTCCCAGCTGGGGTGGGAGCCGCCGGGTGGGATATCCCAATGGAGCTCATAATAAGCTCTCTAACCGCCAATGGCTTGGATAGAGGGGAGGAAATCCCCAGCTCAAACTTGCCCTTGCTGGGAGTGAACTTAGTAGAAAGTTCCTGGACCATGGAGGCAGCACCCGCCCCCTTCAACTCCTGCGCCTGGAGAGCATCCCGGTCATTCTCCTTTCCTGGCCGAGCAAAGCCGGCTGTCTTCTTGCCCTTATCCTCCCGAGCACTAGGAGGAGCCACTCCCTTGCTACGGACAGCCATAGGCCAGCCCTTGCCCAGAGATCTGGACGGTAAACCGCCCCTTGTAACTGTAGCCGCCGGCTCACCACCGCCGGCCTCCTCGTCGGCGAGCACTTGCCACCGATTCCCAACCTTCCCCTCCTTCTTGCCACCACTTCTTCCACCAAATCCCCCATTTGGAGGAGGTGACCTAAGGCCACCCCCTCTAGCCATCCCAAAGCTTCTCTCTCTAAAACCACTCTAGTGAGAGAAAGAATTTGGAGCAAATGAAGAGCCTCTAGCAGCTTGAGGGTTCCTTGAAATTTTGCATTTTGCATTGATTAATTAAAAGAAAGGTACATAACAAGTATGGAGAAACTATATGCCCTCCCTAGGCAAAAAACAAAAGTGGGAAGGTCTAATGCTATGAAGTAAACCATACAAGTATGAATGACAAAATATAAAGCAGTAAAAGTAAGGATAAGCCCCTTTGATTTGCAAGGGGGCCTTCCCCTAAAGCATGCCCTCGGAGATCTAGTAGTGCTTAAAGAACAACTCCAGCGGGGGGAGATACCTATGAAAGGGGTTAACACGCCCGGAGGCGGAAAGACATCCCATTGCACCGGCAGCCAGATAAACACTACCTTCACCCTAAGGCATGCCAAAGGGTTGGGCCTCATTGTTCCTCAAAGGGGACAAAGTCCCCGCCAGTGTCATCTTGTAAGTTCTTCCTCCTCTTGCGGGGAAGAGTGGCTATTGGTCCCAATTGTAGAAGCTGCTTCTCCATGTATGCCTTGGATGCTTTATGCTGGCGCTTAGTAAGATCAATCTCCAAAGTAGCATTATCATGAGCAATCCTTTCAGCACTGAAAACAATCTTGTGGTCCCTAGCATGGTGGCTGGTCGGGTTAATAATCCTTTCTGAGATATCTTCCATATGCTTGAGCTGCTCCTTAGTAGTTTGGGCTGATGGGAAGGTCTCGGCCTGCTGCACTTGATCCAAAGGCTATTCCACAATGGCTTGCTTCTTCTTGCCATTTCGCTTACAGGTAATCAGGTTCCAAGCACCATATGCATTATCCTCTGGCTCCTTATGGCTAGGAGACTTGTCCCGAATTGGAGCATTTGAACTAGATGGATGGACGGTCTCCATTTGGCTCACGGGTGGAGCAGCATTTTGACTGGGTGCTTGCATCTCTGTGTGGGACGGTCCTTGCTTGGGAGCCTTAGAAGTGCAGCTCCCTTTGCCATGGCCAATAAAGCCGCACTCGAAGCAAAAATTCGTCAAGCCTTCATACTCAACCCGTTGGAAGAATCGCCCATGAATGCCATTTATCCATACTCCCGACAATAATTGCTGCGAAAGATCAATCCTAACGCAGATGCGTGCAAATGAAGATCGACCCCAAGAACTAGTGTGGGAATCCATCAACAAAGGGTCACCGAGCATATTGGCGATGCGAGTAATGTTGTTAACGTCCCAATACATTAAAGGCAGTTGGGGGAGCCTTACCCATATGGGGGAATGTAGACCATGCAGCGAATTGGGAGTGGCCGATGGGGACCACTTATCCATGCCAATAATATTGTCACCAACAATCCATGGCCCACTCGAAAGAACAACATCTCTTGCCTCCAAACTAGCAAACACACAAATGAATGAGTTGGGGGCAATGGTAACTATTTCAAACTCGCCAAAGTGGAACCATCTCTTCTTGAGTTCAGTTAGGAGATAGGGGAAAGCAATACGTCGTCCCATAACCTTGGCTACAATAGCATGTTCAAGTTTAGCAATGTTGTTGCGGACTGCTTCCATCTCGGGTTCCACCGACTTTCCATCCTTGCCCATGAAGGATTCCTTGTTCAGTTTGGAGATTGGCACTAATTGGACCTTGTTCCACAAAAATGGGTTAGTGGTCGTGCCCCCCAAGTTGCCAAACTCCCTGCGTGCAGCTGCAGTTTGGCTAGACATGCCTTTCGGGTCCTTGAGGGCATTACCACAAGCACCTTGTGTGCAGAAAATTGTAGCGCAAGTTGGAGAGGTGTTGGTATCTTGAGAAGGCTCACACCTAGTACTAACAGAATTGTCCACGCCCTTACTCCCTTCCAGCATTGACGGCACCCCAAAACCACCCTCAGTATGATCAAACATTGGGTTATCTTGCAGCTCAGCACGATCAGCCCATGATCCTCCGTCCCGATCAGTTGGGCAAACAGCCGCCTCAAGTGCTACGAGCTGGGTTTGAGCATGAGAGGCCCTAAGATCATCCATGTCGGTTTGCTGATCAGATCCACCACCCGAAGCCTCCATGTCACTAGCTGTTTCATCCTCACAATCCGAACTTGCCTCACCGTCCGAACCCATGGCCAAGTCTGCACTATTGCGCGGGCTGTACACCCTATCGTCCTCCATTTCGCTAACAGCAAGCTCTTCACAATCTAACCCCTGCCCTTGTTCGGCCTCCATGCCATCACTGCTTCCATAGCGGGAGCCACCTCCTGAGCTGCAGTTACCATCCCGCTCCTCCAGTGAGGGAACTTCTTCCAACCGTGGGGCAAAGCCACCAAAATTAGTCCCCGAACTTACCATCCCGATGGAGCCCATGATGAGTTCCCTAACTGCACTAGTTTTGGAGAGGGAGGATGTTATTCCCAACTCAAACTTTCCCTTATGGGGGTAAACTTGGTAGCTGCCGCATCCACCAAAGGGGCAGCTCCCGAGCTCTTCAACCCAGCCGGTTTGCCGTCACCATGGGCGTTTTCCTTCCCTGGCCGAGCGCTGCTAGGGGCCTTCGTGCCCTTTTCATCCCGAGCTCCAAGGGGGGCGACTCCCTTGCTAGGTTTAGCCAATGGCTGACCCGTGGCATGTGACCTAGACGAAATCCCGCCTCTAGGAGCTGCAGCCGCCGGCTCACCACAACCAGCCTCCTCGTCGGCGAGCACTTGCCACCAGTTTCCCACCTTTGCCTCCTTCTTGCCACCATTTCTTCCCCCAAACCCCCCATTTGGAGGAGGTGACCTAAGGCCACCCCCTCTAGCCATCCTAGAGCTTCTCTCTCTAAAACCACTCTAGTGAGAGAAAGAAGATAGAACAAATGAAGAGCCTCAGCAGCTTGAGGGTTCCTTGAAGAGTTGCATTTGCATTGATTAAGTAAAGAAAAAGTACAAGACAAGTATGGAACTAAATACTGCCTTCTCAAGACAAAAAACAAAAGTGAGAAGGTCTAAAGCTATGAAGTAAACCATACAAGTATGAAAGACAAAAGGTAAAGCAACTAAAGCAAGGATAAGCTCCTTTGATTTGCAAGGAGGCCCTCCCCAAAGGCATGCCCTCGGAGATCTAGTAGTGCTTAAAGAACAACTCCAGCGGGGGGAGATACCTATGAAAGGGGTTAACACGCCCGGAGGCGGAAAGATATCCCATTGCGCCGGCAGCCGGATAAGCACTACCTTCACCCTAAAGCATGACAAAGGGTTAGGCCTCATTGCTCCTCAAAATGGACAAAGTCCCCGCCAGTGTCATCTTGGAGATTCTTCCTCCTCTTGCGGGGGAGGGTGGAGATCGGTCCCAATTACAGCAGCTGCTTCTCCATGAAAGTCTTGGAAGCCTTGTGTTGTCTATTGGTAAGATTAACCTCCAAGGGGGAGAAGTCGGGTTGCATGCGTTCAGCACTGAAAACAATTTGGTGTTCCTTCCTTTGGTGGCTATTCGGGCTGATAATCCTCTCTGAGATGTCCTCCATATGCTGGAGTTGCTCCCTAGCCGCTTGAGCAGGTTGGTCAGGCTCGGTTTGCTGTACTATTTCCGTTGGTTGCTGCAATGCTGTATGTTTTTTCTTCCCAGTCCTCTTGCGGGTAACGAGATTCCAAGCTCCAAAGGAATTGTCATCCGGTTCCCCATGGCTAGGGGTGTTGTCCCAAACCTTTGCACTTGAATTGGAGGGCTGATCATTCCCAAGGAGGCTCTCGGGTTGGCCAGCACTAGGACGGGCTGCTTGAGTTTGAGAGGGAGGCGGGCTGCTGCTCGTCGGCCTTGCTGGACAGACTTCTTATGTGGCCAATGAACTCACAATCAAAACAAAAGTTTGTCAAGCCTTCGTATTCAACTCTTTGGAAAAACCGCCCATGGATTCCATTAATCCACACACCCGGCATTAACTGCTGCGATAGATCAATCCTAACACAAATGCGGGCAAATGATGAGCGACCCCATATGCTAGTGTGGGAATCCATCCACAAAGGGTCCCCTAACATGTTGGCAATACGAGTAATGTTGCTAATATCCCAGTACATGAGAGGCAATTGGGGGAGCCTAATCCATATTGGGGAATGAAGGCCGTGCAAAGAGTTGGGGGAGGCCAATGGGGACCATTTATCCATGCCAATTATGTTGCCTCCAACTATCCATGGCCCGCCCGAGAGAACAGCATCTCTTGCCTCCAAACTTTCAAAAACACAAATGAAGGAATTTGGGGCAATAGTAACAATCTCGAACTCACTAAAGTGGTACCACCTTTTCTTGAGCTCGGTGAGGAGGTAAGGGAAAGCAATGCGACGCCCCATAACTTTAGCGATGATGGCGCGATCGAGCTTCGCAATGTTGTCCTTGACAACTCCAAGTTCCGGATCCATAGTTTTGCCATCTTTTCCTAGAAAGGACTCCTTACTAAGCTTGGCTATAGGGACAAGCTGGACCCTATTCCAAGCAAACGAATTTGTTGTTGTCCCTCTTAGATGACCAGGCAGCTTAATGGCAGCATTGGCATGGTTGGATGAAGCTCTCGGGTTCCTGGTGTCATTTCCACAAGCACCTTATGTGCAGAAATCCTTACTAGTAGCTACGGTTTGGCTTGGCAAGCCATTCAAGTCCTTGGGGGCATTAGCCCGAGCACCTTGTGTGCAGAACTCTGTAGCACTAATTGGGGAGAAGTTTGTACCTTGAGGGGGCTCACACCTAGTACTACCACCATTATCCACAACCTCCCTACAGTCCATAAGCGGTGAACTCCTGAAATCACCCGCAGCATGATCAAAAATTGGGTTCTCCTGTAGTTCGGCACAATCTGCCCATGAGTTGCCATCCCGTCCAGCTGGGAAAACTGCTGATCCTAAAGCTTCAAACTGAGTTTGAGCTTGAACTGCCATAAAATCCTCCATTTCTGCTTGATGCTCTGAACCATCAGCCGAAGCCTCCATGTAGCTGGCTGCTTCCTCCTCACGGTCTGAGCACGCCCCAGCATCCGATCCCATGACCGAATAGTCACTGTCCCGAGGGCTGCTCCCCCCGCAATCTTCCATAGCACGCTCAGATTCCTCCCTTTGCTCATCCTCCATCCCGCAGAGCAGCTTGAGGGTTCCTTGAATAGTTGCATTTGCATTGATTAAGTAAAGAAAAGGTACATCACAAGTATGGAAAAACTATCTGCCTCCCCAAGACAAAAAACAAAAGTGGGAAGGTCTAAAGCTATGAAGAAAACCATACATGTAACTTAAAGGAATTGACGGAAGGGCACCACCAGGAGTGGAGCCTGCAGCTTAATTTGACTCAACACGGGGAAACTTACCAGGTCCAGACATAGTAAGGATTGACAGACTAAGAGCTCTTTCTTGATTCTATGGGTGGTGGTGCATGGCCGTTCTTAGTTGGTGGAGCGATTTGTTTGGTTAATTCCGTTAACGAACGAGACCTCAGCCTGCTAACTAGCTATGCGGAGTTCAACCTGTGCGGCCAGCTTCTTAGAGGGACTATGGCCGTTTAGGCCACAGAAGTTTGAGGCAATAACAGGTCTGTGATGCCCTTAGATGTTCTGGGCCGCACGCGCGCTACACTGATGTATTCAACAAGTATATAGCCTTGGCCGACAGGCCCGGGTAATCTTTAGAAAATTTCATCGTGATGGGGTTAGATCATTGCAATTG
>JADPUM010000438.1:5000-10000 GCA_016618105.1 Dendrobium huoshanense | reverse complement strand
GGCGGCTAACGTGCGGAGGCCCTGGTTGGCAACGAGCGGAGTCCATGGCAGCCAACTTGCGGAAGCCATGGCTGGTAGCCTAAGGAGGCCATGGCTGGCAGCCTACGGAGGCCATCCACGAGCAAAATGTGCAATTTATTGGCAAAAAAAAAATTAAGCTTTTTGGGCCATTTTGAACTACCGGGGCATTTTTGGTGTTGTTAGCCTTATCTGTCTATTAGAGGGGGAGGCTGAACATACAGCGGAGTCATAAATCTTTCTCGCAAAACTTGATGGTCATTCGAGGGATGACACTTGCCATCGATTGTCGGATTCTTCGGCGTGCCTAGGGCATGGCGGCTAACGTGCAGAGGCCCTGGCTGGCAGCGAGCGGAGTCCATGGCGTCCACCGTGCGGAGGCCCTGGCTGGCAGCCTGCGGAGGCCATTCAAATGTACTAACAAGTACTCAAATAAGTACTTTTTGGCATCGAGTTGGCATGTTGGGAACTCATGTGTGCATGCACAAGCAAAATGTGTAATTTTATGGGAAAAAATTTTTTAAGCTTTTTGGGTCATTTTGAACTACCGGGGCATTTTTGGTGTCATTAGCCTTATCTATCTTTTGAGGGGGAGGCTAAACATACAACAGAGTAATGGCTGCCAGCTTGCCTGGTCCATGTGCCTCCCAACATCGGCTACCAAATGTACTTATAAGCACTAATTTTTAGTTGTTTGGGCTTCGAGATGGCATGCGGGGATCTCTTGTGCATGTAAAAGTAAAAAAGCTTGGTTGTTATGCCAAAAAAAATGTAAGCTTTTTGGGTCTTTTTGAACTACCGGGGCATTTTTGGTGTTATTTGCCTTATTTGCCTTTTAGAGGAAAGCTGACATGCAACGAAGTAATAAAATTTTCCTCGCATAAATCGTGTTGCCTTATCAAGTGGAAACTTTTATGCCCCCAGGGCGAGCCGAGATAAATTCATGACATGAACAGGCGGTACATCAGAGCTATAGTAGCCTAAAAAAATAAATTCGTTGGGGCAAAATAGATAAAGGGGGGGGTCCATGTGGTGGTTATTATGCCCTAGAGGGCTAGCCCCAAGAAAAATTCATGGCCTGTTCGGTCGGTATTTCGAAGTTGGATATGACATGAGAAAGAAACTCGTTGGCACGCAAGAGAGAATAGGTGCTCTGTGCGGTCATTGTTATGCCACTGAGGGCTTACCGTAAAATGCCATGATGCCCCGATCGACCATCGTGCTCGGGGCCTAGCTAGCAGCGAGCCTGAGAGGTTGCCCGTGTGACTTAATTTTTATATAAATAACAAGATGCGCGCCCGCGTGCCGTGCCGTGCCAAGTGCCAAGTGCCCAAGTGCCAAGTGCCACGCGCGCGCGTGCGTGCGTGTGTGGAATAATGGCCGTCGCATGCGAGGGATCACAGTTGCCATCGATTGTCGGATTCAGAGGATTGGATTGATATGCCAAGTCGCATGCCATCATTGGCATTATTGGAGTATTTGCTCCCTATGTCGCTTATTATTTTACTTCTTCCGTGGATGTTCAACTGGCCCAAACTTGGAATCCATACGTGCATGGCGGGAGCTCGCCGTCCACATCTTTACTCTGACCCCTTGGTTCGCCTGTCGTAGGAGTGCTTACTCTTCGATACTGGGTGGTGCCATTGGGCATATTGATGTGGAAGTGCTTGACACCGTATTGGCACATGAGTTGTCGTATGCTCTGCTTCGATTGATTGGTGGTTACTTTATGTGGCCAACAATTAAAGTAGCAGTCCTTTCACTTGTTGCTTGTGCCTTCAATTATTGGTTGTGAAAAAATGAGGTGACATGCTGCATGTGCCTTCGATTGTTGGTTGCAAAAAAATAATCAGATGTGCCAAGTTACACATCATAATTGTCCCTCAAAGCCAGCGTGACATTGGCCCTTAGTGGAAATTGCAAGTGTGCCTCGGCCCTTCTTGCCAATATTTCGAGACCCTGCTTGCAACCGTGCCCACGGCTTATGTATTTTGATGTATACGGGAATAAATGTATCTGCTAATAAATGAAGTGACAAGTCGCTTGTGCCTACGATACGATTGTTGGTTGCGAATGAGTAAACTGGCTTGCGACGGTTCGTGTAGCCTGTGTGTGGAGGCCATGGCTGGTAGCTTGCGGAGGCCCTGGCTGGCAGCTTGCGGAGGCCCTGGCTGGCTACCTGCGGATGCCATGGCTGGCTGCATGCGGAGGGCATGGCTGGCTGCCTGCGGAGGCCGTGGCTGGCAGCCTGCGGAGGCCATGGCTGGCAGCCTGCGGAGGCCCTGGCTTGCAGCGGTCTGCGGAGGCCCTGGCTGGCAGCCTGCGGAGGCCCTGGCTGGCTGCCTGCGGAGGCCCTGGCTGGCGGCCTGCGGAGGCCCTGGCTGGCTGCCTGCGGAGGCCATGGCTGGCAGCCTGCGGTGGCCATGGCTTGCAGCGGCCAGCAGAGGCCCTGGCTAGCAGCAGCTTGCGGAGGCCCTGGCTGGCAACCTGCGGAGGCCATGGCTGGCAACCTGCGGAGGCCATTCAAATGTACTAATAAGTACTAAAATATGTGCTTTTTGGCATCGAGTTGGCATGTTGGAAACTCATGTGTGCATGCACAAGCAAGATGTACAATTTTATGGCAAAAAAAAATTTAAGCTTTTTGGGCCATTTTGAACTACCAGGGCATTTTTGGTGATTTTAGCCTTATCTATCTTTTGAGGGGAAGACTAAACATACAGCAGAGTAGCAAAATTTTCTCGTAGAACTTGATTGTCATGCGAGGGATCACAGTTGCCATCGATTGTCGGATTCGGAGGATTGAATCGATATGCCAAGTCGGATGCCATCATTGGCATTATTGGAGTATATGCTCCCTATATCGCTTATTATTTTACAACTTCCATGGATGTTCAACTGGCCCAAACTCGGAATCCATACGTGCATGGCGGGAGCTCGCCGTTCACATCTTTACTCTGACCCCTTGGTTCGCCTGTCGTAGGAGTGCTTAGTCTTCGATACTGGGTGGTGCCGTTGGGCTTATTGATGTGGAAGTGCTTGACACCGTATTGGCACATGAGTTGTCGTATGCTCTGCTTCGATTGATTGGTGGTTACTTTGTGTGGCCAACAATCAAAGTAGCAGTCCTTTCACTTGTTGCCTGTGCCTTCAATTATTAGTTGTGAAAAAATGAGGTGACATGCTGCATGTGCCTTCGATTGTTGTTTGCTGAAAAATTATCAGATGTGCCAAGTTACACATCATAGTTGTCCCTCAAAGCCAGTGTGACATTGGCCCTTAGTGGAAATTGCAAGTGTGCCTCGGCCCTTCTTGCCAATATTTCGAGACCCTACTTGCCAAAGTGCCCACGGCTTATGTATTTTGATGCATACGGGAATAAATGTATCCGCTAATAAATGATGTGACAAGTCGCTTGTGCCTACGATACGATTGTTGGTTGCGAATGAGTAAACTGGCTTGCGGCGGTTTGTGTAGCCTGTGTGTGGAGGAAATGGCTGGTAGCTTGCGGAGGCACTGGCTGGCAGCTCTCAGAGGCCCTGGCTGGCTGCCTGCGGATGCTTTGACTGGCTGCCTGCGGAGGCCCTGGCTGGCTGCATGCGGAGGCCATGGCTGGCTGCCTGTGAAGGCCATGGCTGGCAGCCTGCGGAGGCCATGGCTGGCAGCAGCCTGCGGAAGCCCTGGCTGGCAGCGGCCTGCGGAGGCCATGGCTGGCAGCCTGCGGAAGCCCTGGTTGGCAGCGCCCTACGGAGGCCATGGCTGGCAGCCTGCGGAGGCCCTGGTTTGCAGCGGTCTGCGGAGGCCCTTGCTGGCAGCGGCCTGCGGAGGCCCTGGCTGGCAGCTTGCGGAGGCCCTGGCTGGCAGCCTGCGGAGGCCTTGGCTGGCAGCCTGCGGAGGCCCTGGCTGGCTGCCTGCGGAGGCCCTGGCTGGGTGCCTGCGGAGGCCCTAGCTGACTGCCTGCGGAGGCCAGGGCTGGCAGCCTGCGGCGGCAATGGCTTGCAGCGGCCAGCGGAGGCCCTGGCTAGCAGTAGCCTGCGGAGGCCCTGGCTGGCAACCTGCGGAGGCCATGGCTGGCAGCCTGCGGAGGCCATGACTGTCAACCTGCGGAGGCCATTCAAATGTACAAATAAGTACTAAAATATGTGCTTTTTGGCATCGAGTTGGCATGTTGGGAACTCATGTGTGCATGCACAAGCAAGATGTGCAATTTTATGGCAAAACAATTTTTAAGCATTTTGGGCCATTTTGAACTACTGGGGCATTTTTGGTGATTTTAGTCTTATCTATCTTTTGAGGGGAAGACTAAACATACAACAGAGTAGCAAAATTTTCTCGTAGAACTTGATTGTCATGCGAGGGATCACAGTTGCCATCGTTTGTCGGATTCGGAGGATTGAATCGATATGCCAAGTCGCATGCCATCATTAGCATTATTGGAGTATATGCTCCCTATGTCGCTTATTATTTTACATCTTCCATGGATGTTCAACTGGCCCAAACTTGGAATCCATACGTGCATGGCGGGAGCTCGTCGTCCACATCTTTACTCTGACCCCTTGGTTCGCATGTCGTAGAGTGCTTACTCTTCGATACTGGGAGGTGTCGTTGGGCTTATTGATGTGGAAGTGCTTGACTCCGTATTGGCACATGAGTTGTCGTATGCTCTGCTTCGATTGATTGGTGGTTACTTTGTGTGGCCAACAATCAAAGTAGCAGTCCTTTCACTTGTTGTCTGTGCCTTCAATTATTGGTTATAAAAAAATGAGGTGACATGCTGCATGTGCCTTCGATTGTTGTTTGCTGAAAAATTATCAGATGTGCCAAGTTACACATCATAGTAGTCCCTCAAAGCCAGCATGACATTGGCCCTTAGTGGAAATTGCAAGTGTGCATCGGCCCTTCTTGCCAATATTTCGAGACCCTGCTTGTCAAAGTGCCCACGGCTTATGTATTTTGATGCATACGGGAATAAATATATCCGC
>JADPUM010000437.1:10000-20000 GCA_016618105.1 Dendrobium huoshanense | reverse complement strand
TTTTTGGGTCTTTTTGAACTACCGGGGAAATTTTGGTATTATTTGGCTTATTTTCCTTTTAGAGGAAAGCTGACATGCAACGAAGTAACAAAAGTTTCCTCGCAGAAATCGTGTTGCCTTATCAAGTGGAAACCTTTTTGCCCCCAGGGCGAGCTGAGATAAATTCATGACATGAAAAGGTGGTACATCGGAACTATAGTAGCCTAACAAAATAAATTCGTTGGCGCGAAATAGATAAAGGGGGGTCCATGTGGTGGTTGTTATGCCCTAGAGGGCTAGTCCCAAGAAAAATTCATGGCCTGTTCGGTCGGTATTTCGAAGTTGGATATGACATGAGAAAGAAACTCATTGGCACGCAAGAGAGAATAGGTGCTCCATGCGGTCATTGTTATGCCACCGAGGGCTTGCCGTAAAACGCCAGGATGCCCCGATGTACCGCCTTGCTCGGGGCCTGGCTAGCAGCGAGCCTGAGAGGTTACCCGTGTGACTTAATTTTTATATAAATATCAAGACATGCGCGCGCGTGCCGTGCCGTGCCAAGTGCCAAGTGCCAAGTGCCACGCGAGCGCGTACGTGCGTGTGTGGAATAATGGTCGTCGCATGCGAGGGATGACAGTTGCCATCGATTATCGGATTTGGAGGATTGAATTGATATGCCAAGTCGCATGCCATGGATGTTCAACTGGCCCAAACTCGGAAACCATACGTGCATGGCAGGAGCTCGCCGTCCACATCTTTACTTCTGACCTCTTGGTTCGCCTGTCGTAGGAGTGCTTACTCTTCGATACTGGGTGGTGCCGTTGGGCTTATTGATGTGGAAGAACTTGACACCGTATTGGCACATGAGTTGTCGTATGCTCTGCTTTGATTGATTGGTGGTTACTTTGTATGGCCAACAATCAAAGTAGCAGTCCTTTCACTTGTTGCTTGTGCCTTCAATTATTAGTTGTGAAAAAATGAGGTGACAAACTGCATGTGCCTTCGATTGTTGGTTGCAGAAAAATAATCAGATGTGCCAAGTTACACATCATAGTTATCCATCAAAGCCAGGGTGACATTGGCCCTTAGTGGAAATTGCAAGTGTGCCTCGGCCCTTCTTGCCAATATTTCGAGACCCTGCTTACAAACGTGCCCACGGCTTATGTATTTTGATGCATACGGGAATAAATGTATCCGCTAATAAATGAAGTGACATGTCGCTTGTGCCTACGAGACGATTGTTGGTTACGAAAGAGTAAACTGTCTTGTGGCGGTTTGTGCGGCCTGCGCGTGGAGGCCATGGATGGCAGCCTGTGGAGGCCATGGATGGCAGCCTGCGGAGGCCCTGGATGGCAGCCTGCGGATGCCTTGGCTGGCTGCCTGCGGAGGCCTTGGCTGGCAGCCTGCGGAGGCCCTAGTTGGCTGCCTGCGGATGCCCTGGTTGGCTGCCTGCGGAGGCCCTGGCTAGCAGCTTGCGGTAGCCCTGGCTGGCAGCAGCCTGCGGAAGCCATGGCTGGCAGCGGCCTGCGGAGGCCATGGCTGGTAGCCTACGGAGGCCGTGGCTGGCAGTCTGCGGTGGCCGTGGCTTGCAGCCTGCGGAGGCCCTGGCTGGCCGCCTGCGGTAGCCCAGGCTGGCAGCAGCCTGCGGAAATCCTAGCTGGCAGCGACCTGCGGAGGCCTTGGCTGGCAGTCTGCGGAGGCCATGGCTGGCAGCCTGCGGAGGCCCTGGCTTGCAGCGGCCAGCTGAGGCCCTGGCTGGCAGCGGCCTGTAGAGGCCCTGGCTGGCAGCGGCCTGCGGAGGCCCTGGCAGCAAGCCTGCGGAGGCCCTGGCTGGCAACCTGCGGAGGCCATGGCTTGCAGCCTGCGGAGACCAATCAAATGTACTAATAAGTACTAAAATATGTGTTTTTTGGCATCGAGTTGTCTTGTTGGGAACTCATGTGTGCATGCACAAGCAAAATGTGCAATTTTAAGGCAAAAATATTTTTAAGCTTTTTGGGCCATTTTGAACTACCGGGGCATTTTTGGTGTTATTAGCCTTGTCTGTCTTTTGAGGGGAAGGCTAAACATGCAGCAGAGTAACAAAATTTTCTCGCAGAACTTGATTGTCATACAAGGGATGACACTTGCCATCGATTGTCGGATTCGGAGGATTGAATTGATATGCCAAGTCGCATGCCATCATTGGCATTATTGGAGTATATGCTCCCTATGTCGCTTATTATTTTACATCTTCCATGGATGTTCAACTGGCCCAAACTCAGCTACCATACGTGCATGGCGGGAGCTCGCCGTCCACAACTTTACTCTGACCCCTTGGTTCGCCTGTCGTATGAGTGCTTACTCTTCGATACTGGGTGGTGCCATTGGGCTTATTGTTGTGGAAGTGCTTGACACCGTATTGGCACATGAGTTGTCGTATGCTCTGCTTCGATTGATTGGTGGTTACTTTGTGTGGCCAACATTCAAAGTAGCAGTCCTTTCACTTGTTTCCTTTGCCTTCAATTATTGGTTGTGAAAAAATGAGGTGACATGGTGCATGTGCCTTCGATTGTTGGTTGTGAAAAAATAATCAGATGTGCCAAGTTACACATCATAGTTGTCCCTCAAAGCCAGCGTCATATTGGCCCTTAGTGGAAATTGCAAGTGTGCCTCAGCCCTTCTTGCCAATATTTCAAAACCCTGCTTACCAACGTGCCCACGTCTTATGTATTTTGATGCATACGGGAATAAATGTATCCACTAATAAATGAAGTGACATATCTCTTGTGCCTACGAGACGATTGTTGGTTGCGAAAGAGTAAACTGGCTTGTGGCGGTTCGTGTGGCCTGCGCGAGGAGGCCATGGATGGCAGCCTGTGGATGCCATGGAAGGCAGCCTACGGAGGCCCTGGATGGCAGCCTGCAGATGCCTTGGCTGGCTTCCTACGGAGGCCTTGGCTGGCAGCCTACGGAGGCCCTAGCTGGCTGCCTGCGGATGCCCTAGCTGGCTGCCAGCGGAGGTCCTAGCTGGCAGCCTGCGGTAGCCCTGGCTAGCAACAGCCTGCGGAAGCCATGGCTGGCAGCGGCCTGCGGAGGCCATGGCTGGCAGCCTGCGGAGGCCCTGGCTGGCAGCAGTCTGCGGAAGCCCTGGCTGGCAGTGACCTGCGGAGGCCTTGGCTGGCAGTCTGCGGAGACCATGGCTGGCAGCCTGCGGAGGCCATGGCTGGCAGCCTGCAGAGGCCCTGGCTTGCAGCTGCCAGTGGAGGCCCTGGCTGGCAGCGGCCTGCGGAGGCCCTGGCTGGCAGCGGCCTGTGGAGGCTCTGGATGCAAGCAGCCTGCGGAGGCCCTGGATGCAAGCAGCCTGCGGAGGCCCTGACAGCAAGCCTGCGGAGGCCCTGGCTGGCAACCTGCGGAGGCCATGGCTGGCAGCCTGCGGAGGCCAATCAAATGTACTAATAAGTACTAAAATATAAGCTTTTTGGCATCGAGTTGGCATGTTGAGAACTCATGTGTGCATGCACAAGCAAAATGTGCAATTTTAAGGAAAAAAAATTTTTTAAGCTTTTTGGGCCATTTTGAACTACCGGGGTATTTTTGATGTTATTAGCCTTGTCTGTCTTTTGAGGGGAAGGCTAAACATGCAGCAGAGTAACAAAATTTTCTCGCAGAACTTGATTGTCATGTAAGGGATGACATTTGCCATCGATTGTCGGATTCGGATGATTGAATTGATATGCCAAGTCGCATGCCATCATTGGCATTATTGGAGTATATGCTCCCTATATCGCTTATTATTTTACATCATCCATGGATGTTCAACTGGCCCAAACTCGGAAACCATACGTGCATGGCGGGAGCTCACCGTCCACATCTTTACTCTGACCCCTTAGTTCGCCTGTCGTAGGAGTGCTTACTCTTCGATACTGGGTGGTGCCATTGGGCTTATTGATGTGGAAGTGCTTGACACCGTATTGGCACATGAGTTGTCATTTGCTCTGCTTCGATTGATTGGTGGTTATTTTGTGTGGCCAACAATCAATGTAGCAGTCCTTTCACTTGTTGCCTGTGTCTTCAATTATTGGTTGTGAAAAAATGAGGTGACATAGTGCATGTGCGTTCGATTGTTGGTTGCGGAAAAATAATCAGATGTACCAAGTTACACATCATAGTTGTATCTCAAAGTCAGCGTGACATTGGCCCTTAGTGGAAATTGCAAGTGTGCCTCGGGCCTTTTTTCCAATATTTCGAGACCCTGCTTACCAACGTGCCCACGACTTATGTATTTTGATGCATACGGGAATAAATGAATCAGCGTGACAAGTCACTTGTGCCTACGATACGATTGTTGGTTGCAAATGAGTAAACTGGCTTGCGGCGGTTCGTGCAGCCTGCGTGTGGAGGCCATGGCTGGTAGCTTGCGGAGGCTCTGGCTGGCAGCTTGCGGAGGCCCTGGCTGCCTGCCTGCGGATGCCTTGGCTGGCTGCTTGCGGAGGCCATGGCTGGCTGCCTGCGGAGGCAATGGCTGGCTGCTTATGGAGGCCGTGGCTGGAAGCCTGTGGAGGCCCTGGCTGGCTGCCTGCTGAGGCCCTGGCTGGCAGCAGCCTGCGGAAGCCCTGGCTGGCAGCGGCCTATGGAGGCCCTGGCTGGCAGCGGCCTGCGGAGGCCCTGGCTGGCAGCCTGCGGAGGCCCTGGCTGGCAGCGGCTTGAGGAGGCCCTGGCTGCAAGTAGCTTACAGAGGCCCTGGCTGCAAGCCTACGGAGGCCCTGGCTGCAAGCCTACGGAGGCCCTGGCTGCAAGTAGCTTACGGAGGCCCTGGCTGCAAGCCTACTGAGGCCCTGGCTGGCAACCTGCGGAGGCCATGGCTGGCAGCCTGTGGAGGCCATTCAAATGTACTAATAAGTACTAAAATATGTACTTTTTGGCATCGAGTTGGCATGTTGGGAACTCATGTGTGCATGCACAAGCAAAATGTGCAATTTTTAGGCAAAAATATTTTTAAGCTTTTTGGGCCATTTTGAACTACCGGGGCATTTTTGGTGTTATTAGCCTTGTCTGTCTTTTGAGGGAAATGCTAAACATGCAGCGGAGTAACAAAATTTTCTATCAGAACTTGATTGTCATGCGAGGGATGACATTTGCCATCGATTGTCAGATTCGGAGGATTGAATTGATATGCCAAGTCGCATGTCATCATTGGCATTATTGGAGTATATGCTCCCTATGTCACTTATTATTTTACATCTTTTATGGATGTTCAACTTGCCCAAACTCAGCTACCATACGTGCATGGCGGGAGCTCATCGTCCACAACTTTACTCTGACCCCTTGGTTCGCCTGTCGTTGGAGTGCTTACTCTTCGATACAGGGTGGTGCCATTGGGCTTATTGATGTGGAAGTGCTTGACACCGTATTGGCACATGAGTTGTCGTATGCTCTGCTTCGATTGATTGGTGGTTACTTTGTGTGACCAACATTCAAAGTAGCAGTCCTTTCACTTGTTACTTGTGCCTTCAATTATTGGTTGTGAAAAAATGAGGTGACATGGTGCATGTGCCTTCGATTGTTGGTTGCGAAAAAATAATCAGATGCGCCAAGTTACACATCATAGTTGTCCCTCAAAGCCAGCGTGACATTGGCCCTTAGTGGAAATTGCAAGTGTGCCTCGGCCCTTCTTGCCAATATTCCGAGACCCTGCTTACCAACGTGCCCATGTCTTTTGTATTTTGATGCATACGAAATAAATGTATCCGCTAATAAATGAAGTGACATGTCGCTTGTGCCTACGAGACGATTGTTGGTTGCAAAAGAGTAAACTGGCTTGTGGCGGTTCGTGTGGCCTGCGCATGGAGGCCATGGATGGCAACCTGTGGAGGCCATGGATGGCAGCCTGCGGAGGCTCTGGATGGCAGCTTGCGGATGCCTTGGCTGGCTGCCTGCGGAGGCCTTGGCTGGCAACCTACGGAGGCCCTAGCTGGCTGCCTGCGGATGCCCTGGCTGGCTGCCTGCAGAGGCCCTGGCTGGCAGCCTGCGGTAGCCCTGGCTGGCAGCAGCCTGCGGAAGCCATGGCTGGCAGCGGCCTGTGATGGCCATGGCTGGCAGCCTGCGGAGGCCGTGGCTTGCAGCCTGCGGAGGCCGTGGCTTGCAACCTGCGGAGGCCCTGGCTGGCTGCCTGCGGTAGCCCTGGCTGGCAGCAGCCTGAGGAAGCCCTTGCTGGCAGCGACCTTCGGAGGCCTTGGCTGGCAGTCTGCGGAGGCCATGGCTGGCAGCCTGCGGAGGCCATGGCTGGCAGCCTGCGGAGGCCATGGCTGGCAGCCTGCGGAGACCCTGGTTTGCAGCGGCCCCGCCCTGGATGGCAGCCTGCGGAGGCCCTGGATGGCAGCCTGCGGATGCCTTGGCTGGCTACCTGCGGAGGCCTTGGCTGGCAGCCTGCCCTAGCTGGCTGCCTGCGGATGCCTTGGCTGGCTGCCTGCAGAGGCCCTGGCTGGCAGCCTGCGGTAGCCCTGGCTGGCAGCAGCCTGCGGAAGCCATGACTGGCAGCGGCCTGCGGAGGCCATGGCTGGCAGCCTGCAGAGGCCGTGGCTTGCAGCCTGCGGAGGCCCTTGCTGGCTGCCTGCGGTAGCCCTGGCTGGCAGCAGCCTGCGGAAGCCCTGGCTAGAAGCGATCTTCGGAGGCCTTGGCTGGCAGCCTGCGGAGGCCATGGCTGGCAGCCTGCGGAGGCCATGGCTGGCAGCCTGCGGAGGCCCTGGTTTGCAGCGGCCAGCGGAGGCCCTGGCTGGCAGCGGCCTGCGGAGGTCCTGGCTGGCAGCGGCCTGCGGAGGCCCTGGCTGCAAGCAACCTGCGGAGGCCCTGGCACCAAGCCTGCGGAGGCCCTAGCTGGCAACCTGCGAAGGCCATAGCTGGCAGCCTGCGGAGGCCAATCAAATGTACTAATAAGTACTAAAATATGTGCTTTTTGGCATCGAGTTGGCATGTTGGGAACTCATGTGTGCATGCACAAGCAAAATGTGCAATTTTAAGGAAAAATAATTTTTAAGCTTTTTGGGCCATTTTGAACTACCGGGGCATTTTTAGTGTTATTAGCCTTGTCTGTCTTTTGAGGGGAAGGCTAAACATGCAGCAGAGTAACAAAATTTTCTCGCAGAACTTGATTGTCATGCAAGGGATGACACTTGCCATCGATTGTCGGATTCGGAGGATTGAATTGATATGCCAAGTCGCATGCCATCATTGGCATTATTGGAGTATATGCTCCCTATGTCGCTTATTATTTTACATCTTCCATGGATGTTCAACTGGCCCAAACTCGGAAACCATACGTGCATGGCGGGAGCTCGCCGTCCACATGTTTACTCTGACCCCTTGGTTCGCCTGTCGTAGGAGTGCTTACTCTTCGATACTGCGTGGTGCCGTTGGGCTTATTGTTGTGGAAGTGCTTGACACCGTATTGGCACATGAGTTGTCGTATGCTCTGCTTCGATTGATTGGGGGTTACTTTGTGTGGCCAACATTCAAAGTAGCAGTCCTTTCACTTGTTGCTTGTGCCTTCAATTATTAGTTGCGAAAAAATGAGGTGACATGGTGCATGTGCCTTCGATTGTTGGTTGCGGAAAAATAATCAGATGTGCCAAGTTACACATCATAGTTTTCCCTCAAAGCCAGCGTGACATTGGCCCTTAGTGGAAATTGCAAGAGTGCCTCGGCCCTTCTTGCCAATATTTCGAGACCCTGCTTACCAACGTGCCCACGTCTTATGTATTTTGATGCATACGGGAATAAATGTATCCGCTAATAAATGAAGTGACATGTCGCTTGTGCCTACGAGACGATTGTTGGTTGCGAAAGAGTAAACTGGCTTGTGGCGGTTCGTGCGGCCTGCGCGTGGAGGCCATGGATGGCAGCCTGTGGAGGCCATGGATGGCAGCCTGCGGAGGTCCTGGATGGCAGCCTGCGGATGCCTTGGCTGGCTGCCTGCGGAGGCCTTGGCTGGCAGCCTGCGGAGGCCCTAGCTGGCTGCCTGCGGATGCTCTGGCTGGCTGCCTGCAGAGGCCCTGGCTGGCAGCCTGCGGTAGCCCTGGCTGGCAGCAGCCTGCGGAAGCCATGGCTGGCAGCGGCCTGCGGAGGCCCTGGCTGGCAGCCTGCGGAGGCCGTGGCTTGCAGCTTGCGGAGGCCCTGGCTGGCTGCAGCCTGCGGTAGCCCTGGCTGGCAGCAGCCTGCGGAAGCCCTGGCTGGCAGCGCCCTTCGGAGGCCTTGGCTGGCAGTCTGCGGAGGCCATGGCTGGCAGCCTGCGGAGGCCATGGCTTGCAGCGTCCAGCGGAGGCCCTGGCTGGCAGCGGCCTGCGGAGGTCCTGGCTGGCAGCGGCCTGCGGAGGCCCTGGCTGCAAGCAGCCTGCGGAGGCCCTGGCACCAAGCCTGCAGAGGCCCTGGCTGGAAACCTGCGGAGGCCATGGCTGGCAGCCTGCGGAGGCCAATCAAATGTACTAATAAGTACTAAAATATGTGCTTTTTGGCATCGAGTTGGCATGTTGGGAACTCATGTGTGCATGCACAAGCAAAATGTGCAATTTTAAGAAAAAAAATTTTTTATGCTTTTTGGGCCATTTTGAACTACCGGAGCATTTTTGGTGTTATTAGCCTTTTCTGTCTTTTGAGGGGAAGGCTAAACATGCAGCAGAGTAACAAAATTTTCTCGCATAACTTGATTGTCATGCAAGGGATGACACTTGCCATCGATTGTCGGATTCGGAGGATTGAATTGATATGCCAAGTCGCATGCCATCATTGGCATTATTGGAGTATATGATCCCTATGTCGCTTATTATTTTACATCTTCCATGGATGTTCAACTGGCCCAAACTCAAAAACCATACGTGCATGGCGGGAGCTCGCCGTCCACATGTTTTCTCTGACCCCTTGGTTCGCCTGTCGTAGGAGTGCTTACTCTTCGATACTGGGTGGTGTCGTTGGGCTTATTGATGTGGAAGTGCTTGACACCGTATTGGCACATGAGTTATCGTATGCTCTGCTTCGATTGATTGGTGGTTACTTTCTGTGGTCAACAATCAAAGTAGCAGTCCTTTCACTTGTTGCATGTGCCTTCAATTATTGATTGTGAAAAAATGAGGTGACATGGTGCATGTGCGTTCGATTGTTGGTTGCGGAAAAATAATCAGATATGCCAAGTTACACATCAAAGTTGTCCCTCAAAGTCTGCGTAACATTGGCCCTTAGTGGAAATTGCAAGTGTGCCTCGGGCCTTCTTACCAATATTTCGATACCCTGCTTACCAACGTGCCCACGGCTTATGTATTTTGATGCATACAGGAATAAATGTATCCGCTAATAAATGAAGTGACAAGTCGCTTGTGCCTATGATACGATTGTTGGTTGCGAATGAGTAAACTGGCTTGCGGCAGTTCGTGCAGCCTGCGTGTGGAGGCCATGGCTGGTAGCTTGCGGATGCCTTGGCTGGCTGCTTGCGGAGGCCATGGCTGGCTGCCTGCAAAGTCAATGGCTGGCTGCCTGCGAAGGCCGTGGCTGGCTGCCTGCGGAGGCCCTGGCTGGCAGCCTGCGGTAGCACTGGCTGGCAGCAGCCTGCAGAAGCTATGGCTGGCAGTGGCCTTCGGAGGCCATGGCTGGCAGCCTGCGGAGGCTGTGGCTGGCAGCCTGAGGAGGCCCTGGCTGGCTGCGGCCTGCGGAGGCCCTGGCTGGCTGCGGCCTGCGGAGGCCCTGGCTGGCAGCGGCCTGCGGAGGCCCTGGCTGGCAACCTGCGGAGGCCATGGTTGGCAGCCTGTGGAGGCCATTCTAATGTACTAATAAGTACTAAAATATGTGCTTTTTGGCATCGAGTTGGCTTTTTGGGAACTCATGTGTGCATGCACAAGCAAAATGTGCAATTTTTAGGCAAAAACAATTTTAAGCTTTTTGGGTCATTTTGAACTACCGGGGCATTTTTGGTGTTATTAGCCTTGTCTGTCTTTTGAGGGGAAGGCTAAACATGCAGCGGAGTAATAAAATTTTCTCGCATAACTTGATTGTCATG
>JADPUM010000437.1:0-5000 GCA_016618105.1 Dendrobium huoshanense | reverse complement strand
GTTGGAGCTTTCGGTTTGCCCCTCCTCTTGCGGGTGACTAAGTTCCAAGTGCCTAAAGAATCCTCTTCATGATCTTCACATTCCTGTAGGCCGTTCCTGGTTGGCTGGTCGATCCTTGCCGAGGGGCCCTGGACGGGTTGCTCCTTCGGCTCAGCATGGGTGGCCTGAGTCGTACGTCCAGTGGAGGGGGTCGGTCCCCTCGATTTACCCAAGTTTGGGCAGCTGCCTTTGGCATGCCCGAGGTAGCCACAGTCGAAGCAAAAGTTGGACAGGCCTTCGTATTCAATTCTTTGAAAGAACTTCCCATGGATTCCATTGATCCAAACCCCCGGAATTAATTTCTGTTCAAGATTGATCCTCACACAAATCCGTGCAAAGGAAGACTTTCCCCATGTGCTAGTGTGGGAGTCCATCCAAAGAGGGTCACCAATCCCGTTGGCAATGCAAGTAATGTTGTTGATGTCCCAATAGATGAGGGGTAGCTGTGGCAAGCGAATCCAAATCGGCGAGTGTAAGCCGTGCAACTAAGATGGAGAAAAGGTGGAAGTCCATTTGTCCATTCCTATGATATTCCCGGCTACAATCCAAGGCCCACTTGAGAGGACCGCATCTCTCACCTCGATGCTTTTAAAAATGCAAATAAAGGTGTTTGTTGCAACCGTAATGATCTCAAACTCGCCGAAGTGGTACCACCTTCACTTAAGTTCCTCGAGAAGGAACGAGAAAGAAATTCAACGGCCCATGAGTTTTGCCACAATGGCCTTGTCTAACCAAGAAATGTTGTCACGGATCAATTCCCTCTCGGGTTCAATGCACTCCATTGTTCACGGCTAAGTCGATCAAGAGGAACATGCTGGACTTTGCTCCAAGCGAAAGGCCCCTTGGGCACTTCATGCGGTGGTCGAAAGCTGGCTTGCGGGGCCTGCGGCTTAGCCCAAGCAGCAACCTGAGAGGGAGGGGCATTTGCACAAACACCTTGTGTGCACTGTTCAGAATTTGTTTGCTCAATGGTAGCAGGGCCAGCGGGATGTTCACCCCTAGAACTAGTAGCAATGTCTTCCCTAGCAAGGCAATCCATATCCACCACTTCCCTATACTCATCGGCATCACAATCACTTGGGGGACTAACCTGGTCGTGAACAAGGTCAGCCCAAGCGGTGGTCTTTTGTCCGGCAGGAAGCACTGCCTCCGTAAGGGCCTTCAATTGAAAAGCCGCCCCCTCCCCTTGATCATCTTCCATGTCGGTTTGGGAGCCCGAAGCCTCCCCAGATTCCTCCATCTCGCTGGCCAAACAGTCTTCATGCTTGGACTGCACACAGTCTTCGTCAGCCATGCCGCAGTTGCTGGCACGCCGAGATCGCTCCCCTGAATAGCAGCTGCTGTCTTCTTTGTCCATGCTCTGGCAAATCATGGCCCAATCGCACTCATAATAAGTTCCCGCACTCATAATAAGTTCCCGCACTGCCGCTGGCTTGGCAATGGGAGAGGTGATACCCGGTGAAAATTTCAGCTGGGTGAACTTTGTGGTATGTTCCGCACACACCATGGCCTCGCCGCTGCCATCCCCTAGTGCGGCACCCGTCTCGGCCACACAGGCCCCCGCTGCCTTGCTAGTCACACGTGCCTGGCCCTTAGACGCCTGTAGCGCCTCAGTCGCACCAGCCGAGGCCCCCGAGGCGATCCTTGCGCCCGCTGCGCCAGCAGCGCCTCCCGCGCCCGCAATAGCAGCTGCCTGCCTAAGGGCCACAGCGCCTCCCATGGCCGTCCCAGCACCCGCACTAGCCAGCATGCTGCCAGCCGCCTTGCCCTTGGCCAAATCCCGTGCATTCTCCTTGCCCGGGCAAATGTTGCCGCCAGCCTTGGGCTTTTTCTCCTCCCACACAGCTAGGGCATCAGCCCCCTTGCCTTGGTTGGCCGAGAATCGCCCAACACCTGGTGACCTAGAGTGGCCGCCGCCCCTCTCACCATGCTCCACCAGCTCCTCGCCGTCGGCCAACTCATTGGCAAACACATGCCAACGATTCCCTTGCTTCCTTTCCTTCTTGCAGCATCCACTCTTGCTACCACCACCACCGATCCCCCCATTTGGAGGAGGTGACCTAAGGCTACCCCCTCTAGCCATCCTAGAGCCTCTCTCTCTAAAACCACTCTAGTGAGAGATAGAAGTTGGAACAAATGAAGAGCTCCCAAAGTTTTTGGGTTCCTTGAAAGATGCATATTGCATTAATAAAAGCAAAGAAAAGTACAGAAAGCAAGGAAAAAGAGCCTAAGCTCGGTCACTATCGTCCCTCAACAAAGACACAAGGAAGGGAGTTACATTCCTACTATCACAATCATTCCACAAAAAGTTCCCAAAACAAGCCAAATTGGCACAAAAGTCAGCCGGTTTATTACTAGCCCGTGGAATATGGTGGAAGTGAACTTGTTTGAAGTCAAGTAGGAAGGAGAGATCCGGGCCCGCCACCTTCCAATGGCAACTGCTCCTCCGGTTAAAACAAGATTGAAGCCACTTAATCGCCGGTAAGCAATCCCCCTCAATAATGATACCGTCCAGCTGCAGCATCCAGTCACAAATAGCGTCCTTGACAACCAGCGCCGCCATAATCTCTGCATTAGTCACGTCCCACTGCTCAACCTGCTTGCCGACAGGCACAATCAACCGTCCCAAGTGATCCCGAGCCATAACACCCAAGCCCGCAACCGCCGAAGGCCTGACCGAGGCATCCACATTGAACTTTACCCAACTCGGAGGGGGGGGTGCACCAATGTTTGTAGAAAGGCAGCCCGGAGGACTGAGAGGTACACCATTGCTCCAGAATAGGCATAGTAGAGGTTCTCGGCATCATAGTCAAAGCATTGGCCGCGATAGCCACAGGCGTGTAGCAAGAATGGTTGTGGATTTTATCATTACGAGCCCGCCACACCTGGTAAACCGTGTAGCAAAAAAGGCGGCCAAAACTGGCGTTGTCCGACGCGGCCCGAGAAAGCACAGTCAAGAGGTCGTCCCAACAATGCATTGGAGGCATATGGAAGCCCCATTTAGCCAGAACCGCCAGCGCGACAGCAAGACCCATGCACTGAACCGCCACATGCTCGGAAGTCTCGGTGACAGCGCAGCCCCATGGGAAATTTTTGTCCGTCGCAAGGTTGCGACGAGACAGCCATGCCATCCATGGTCGGAATAGCCTCCCGAAGAAGGCGCCACCAGAAAAAATACTCCCGCGGGTGGAGCTTAAGTTTACGGAGCCAATTCATCTGATTACCAGCTTGTCCCTTGAGCTGTCGGTAAGCCATGGAAGTGATGGTGGAAGTAAGGGTGGAATAAAGAAGCTCAGGCAAATCATGGCCCCCGCCCACATTGACCTGAACATTTTGCACACGAAGGGCGAGCTCCTCACCCAAGCAGCTTCGGAGCAAGTCCATCCTCCATGCACGCTGCTCCTCCAGAAAGCAGCTAACCAACTTGCCTTCCACATCCTCAGTCGTAAAAAAGGTCGGCCATTGAGCCATACAAAGATTTCCAATCCAAGTGTCGTTCAGGAAATCCACTGACTCCCCATCTCCAATGGTCCACCGTAAGATCGGACAGAGGGCAGCAGCCCCGTCCAGCAGAATTTTCCAAGTAGTAGATGTATTTCGAGCAGTCGTCCCACACCAGAGGTCACGACCATACTTGGCTGTCACCAACTTGCTTAACATTGAGGTGCCATCAGAAAGCACACTCCACGCAAGCCGTGCCTGAAGTGGCCCCTCCCAATCCGCCGTCGCGTGAAACCCAAGGCCGCCCGCAACCGTGGGTTGGCAAAGCTCCTCCCAACGCACATAGTGAATGCCACGGCTGCTTAGATCCTTTTGCCACAGGAATCTACGAGCCATCCGCTCGATCGTCCCCAGGATGCTCCGTGGAAGGATGGTATGAGTCATTAAATACATAGGGACCGCCAATAGAGAAGTGCGGATGAGGGTAGCACGCCCCGCCAAAGACAGATGACGCTTGCCCCAACTATTGATCTTACCCAGAGCATTATTAACCACCGTCGGGTAATCGGAGGCCACAATACGGTGCATAGCCAACTTAATTCCC
The DNA here is from genome assembly GCA_016618105.1 of Dendrobium huoshanense. Taxonomy (NCBI): domain Eukaryota; kingdom Viridiplantae; phylum Streptophyta; class Magnoliopsida; order Asparagales; family Orchidaceae; genus Dendrobium; species Dendrobium huoshanense. The sequence goes on along the minus strand of JADPUM010000437.1, from coordinate 916 downwards.
ATGTACTCAATCGCCATGACCCTACGAAATTTGAGGAAATTAGTAATTCGCCGTTGCTTCCAAACCGGACAGCACCTGCTGAAGAGAATAGCAGACTTGGCACAGTTGATGCGCTGCCCAGTCCAACGACAATAATCAATCAGAAGATCGTTGATCCGCTTGGCATTGGAAGTGGTAGCCTCTGCAAACATGAGGATGTCGTCGGCATACAGAAGATGGGACACCAAGGGGGCTACCATAGTCACCCGAACACCAAGACAATAACCAGACTGGTGGAAAACCTTGGTGAGCAGCTCCGAGCATAGTATGAAAAGGTAAGGCGACAGTGGGCAACCCTGTCTGAACCCACTGAAAACGTCGATCCACTCGCTCCTGCGACCGTTAATAAGTAGTTGAAATTTAGGGAAGGAAATACACTGCATTACCCAATTGATAAAGCGGTCCGGAAATCCCATGCACATCATGACCTGGCGGAGCGTGTCCCAAGCCATGCAATCGTAGGCTTGCTCCATATCCACCTTCAGCGCCATCATACCTGCCTTCCTAGTAGAAGGTTGGAAGCAACAAATAACCTCTTGGGCAACGAGCCCATGGTTGGAAATTGATCGGCCAGGCACAAACGCACCTTGCTCCTCACCAATCAATTGGGCCAGAACCGGCTTCATCCGGCCAACAAGGATCCGAGCCGTGACCTTGTAAAGCGTCTGACACAAGCTAATCGGCTGGAACTTCGATGGCGAATTGGCATTGTCCACCTTGGGCAATAAAATGATCAAAGTATTTTTCCAATTGGTGTTCATGTTTCCCGTAACAAAGAAATCCCGCACCGCTGCCAAGACTTCCTTGTTAATGAGCTCCCAATAGAACATGAGGAAGGACGCCGTAATTCCGTCCTGACTACGCGCCCGGTTGTTGC
>JADPUM010000435.1:0-21325 GCA_016618105.1 Dendrobium huoshanense | reverse complement strand
GGCCAGTTGCATACTTCAGTAAGTGCTTTCAAGCCAGCGTCGATTGAAGTAAGTGTATTGAAAGAGAGCTGTGGCCATTGTATTGGCTATTCAAAAGTGGCAGCCATATCTCTTGGGAAGGCACTTTATCGTGCGGGCTGATCAGAGGAGCTTGAAGTACTTGTTGGAGCAAAGAATGGTGGCTGAAGAGCATCAGAGGGGTTATCCAAACTCATAGTCTATGACTTTGAGATCCGTATAAGCCTGGTTTGGAGAACAAGGCAGCTGACGCTCTATCCAGATGTGTGGGGGGAACTCCATGAACTAGCTCTGTCAGTGCCATTGATGGTTGATTGGGGGGCCATCAAGGAAGAAAGCAGGCTAGATGAAGAATTGGGGAAGATCATGGAGGACCTGTAGAAAGACAAGAGTTGCCATCCGGGCTACTGCATTGAGGGGAGAGATTATTGTATCAAGGGAGGTTGTGATGCCACGAACTTCCGTACATATCGCCCACCTGTTGCAGGAGTTCCATGGCAGTGCAGTTGGAGGCCATTCAGGAGTTCAGAAGACATATAGGAGGCTAGCAGCGGAGCTCTATTGAAGGGCATGCATAAAGATGTGAAGAGTTGGTGGCAAGGTGCGAGGTGTGCCAAAGAAATAAATATATGGAAATGGCACCAGGAGGGCTACTCCAACCCTTGGAGCTTCCAAACCGAGTTTGGGAGGAAGTGTCCATGGACTTCATTGACGGCCTACCTCGCTCAGAGGGATTCACAGTCATTTTGGTAGTGGTGGACCGCCTCAGTAAGTATGCCTATTTCATCCTCCTGCGACACCGTACACCGCGGTCTTAGTGGCAGCAGCATTTATTAGAGAAGTGGTGCGATTACATGGATTCCCTGCTTTAATTGTGTCAGATAGAGACAAAGTTTTCCTCAGTCAGTTCTGGAAGGAACTCTTTTGAATGCAGGGCACTGTTCTCAAGAGGAGTACCGCTTATCATCCACAGACCGCAAACAAACAGAGGTGGTAAATCGGAGCTTGGAAACCTATTTGAGGTTTTTGGCTTCGGAAACACCACGTAAGTGGACCAAATGGTTACCTTGGGTAGAGTATTGGTATAATACTTCTTATCACTCGGCATCCCAAATGACCCCTTTCAAGGTACTTTATTGAAGAGACCCCCCACAGTTAATGCATTATGGGAAGGGAAACACACTGATCTTTTCAGTTGAGCAGTACTTAGAACAAAGAGACCAGGTGCTGGAGGAGTTAAAGAAGCATTTGGGAAGGGCACAACAAATCATGAAGAAGCGAGCATATACACATAGAAGAGACATAAAATTTGAAGTGGGGAGAAGGTATTTCTGAAATTAAGCCCCTACAGGCAGAAAATCGTGGCAAACAGGAGAAATGAGAAATTGGCCCCGAGGTATTTTGACCCCTATGAGATCACCGGGAGGATTGGAGTAGTAGCGTATCGACTGAAGTTACCCTCATCCGCCACCATACATCCAGTATTCCATGTGTCACAGTTAAAGAGAGCGCTTTGAGAGCATGTAGCCAGTCCTGAGCTACCAGCATCATTGACAGAGGACTTGGAGGTGGTAATGGAACCCATGGAGCTGGAAGGAGTAAGAATTAATAAAAAAGGAACCAAGGAAGTGCTAATTAAATGGAAAGATCTTCCCGATTACGAGACTACCTGGGAGCCCTATGAGATGATGAAGCAGCAGTTTGCATACTTTCACCTTGAGGACAAGGTGAATCTTTGGGACGGGAGTAATGTTACGAGTGGACCGGTCCGGTTTTATGCCAGGCGGGCTGGGCGGAAACAGGAGCCAGGGGCGGAACTCCCTGTGGCCCCCACGCCAGCTTAAATTTGATTTGGGAGGGAGAATTTTGAATGAGAGGGCTATTTTAGGAAATCCATTATTGTCCTTTATGATTATTTTGTTTAATCAGGAGATTGGAGGGGGAATTGGCTCCTCATCTTGAATTTGAGTTTTCTCTTTGAGATCTAGAGTTTGCTTTGGCTCTTGGCGTTGCCGGAGATAGTGGAGAGTTTTTCCTTCCTCTCGAATTGAAGGAAAATTGTATCTTGCAAGTGCTTTTTATCTATTCTTGAAATAAAAGTGTTTGCTTCTTGTCCTATGATTTTTTCTTGCATTTCTCTCAGTGTTTTCCGCTGTTAGGCTGAGTTTTCGCTATGGACAGCAGATTTTCCTTACTTAGGTACTTGATTTGGGTTAGGTTTACTTGTGAATACAAGCATTACCTATCATATTCACAAACTAAACACTACATACTAAAGCACATTAAACGCCACATTAATTATTACAAGCATGCTCAAACCTTGCTCAAATCATGGTCAAACTAGCTTAAACAAGGTTTGTGCATGTTTTGAAGATGGCTCAAACCCTAATGCTTTATATTTATTTTATTATATGAAATTGATTCATTTGAGTTGTATATACACAAATCGTCCACTATAATCATACCTATTGAAAGGCATTATACCGCTATGATCGCATGTATGAGTTGGATGACATTGTTAGATAGTTTGATGTTTTTAAACTTCTTGGAAGTATAGAGGAAACTCTAATTTTAAAGAAACGGAATGTAAAATTCAGGATCCTAAAAATTCAAAATATGAGGTCAGAGGAAAAGTTTGAACATGATTAGATTTGTACACTTTATAAAGATATACATGAGTATCCTAAGTATTATATTTGAGCAAAGAAAGTTGAAAGGGAAGAAATTGGATTCATCAATATAAGTAGCCAAAACTCTTACTTGAGACATGCCGAGAAATTCGATTTTATCTGTTATAGCTATGCGATTGCACTCTATTTTATCAAAGTTGTATTATGTTATGGTAGAGGTGTTGTGATTCTGGTCTATTGATCAAAGTTGTACTTTAGTGCATTATAGTTATTGTAATTGTGCTCTATTATTTCAAAATTGTAACTATTGCATTATAACTGTTGTGATTGCACTATGTTATATCATAATTAGTCTTTTGTGTTAAACATATTATAATTGCACTCTCTTGCATCAAATTTATAGTTTGTTATGTTATAGTTGTTTTGATTACACTTTGATGTATTAAAGTTATAATGTGTTATGTTATAGTTGTTTAAATCTTAAACTCATGTCCATATCAAGTTTAAACAACGTTCAAAAGTCAAACCTTGATTGAACTTCATGCAACATGTATTACAATTCAATTGTTTATATATATGGTTATATATGACTTGCGGCGGAGGGAAGACTACAAAAGGTAGTGGCTGCGAAGACAGCCGGCAATGTCAACAACGACAAAGGGGAGGAGGTGCCCAGTAGTGGCTAGTGGTGGAGGGGGGCGGCGACCGGTATTGGTGGCAGTAGACGACTGATGATGGCCGGCGGCCAACGGTAGAGGTGGCAGCGATGGTCGATGGTGGCACCGGCTGACTGCTGGCGGTGGCAGCGGCGGGTAGTGGTGGGCTGTGGCGAGTAGTAGCCTGCAGGCTCTAGCAATGGCAGTGCGTTAGAAATGTATTTAGAAATCGCCCAAATCTGAGGAATTCCAAATATACCTAAAATGCACTAGCTGGTGTATTTGAAATGTACTAATTTTCCACCATGCATTCCTTTTACTTCAAATCAAACACCAATATATTCAAAACCTCTGCACTTGAAATACTTTACACCTTAAATGCAGAAAAACCAAACAACCCCTTATTAAGTTTTAGGTGTAGAATGTAAAACCCGAAAATCCTAATTTAGGCATCGCACGCTTTTTAAAGCGCCGCGACGAGGTTTAAGTGAAATTTTCAAGGTTATCGGAACGCAACGAAATTAATTTTAGAAAATCCTACGCGAAATTCTGATCGTTTTAGTATATAGAAGTTATGCCCAATTTTGCCTAATTTTGGAGTTATTAATTTTAGAAGTCCCTAAATGCCAACTTTGCCCCTAGGTTTTTCTTAAGCCGAATTTACTTAAGTGAGGGCAAGGGAGTCATTTAGCAAACCCCAAATCCTCTTAATGGCATAACCGAGCCCTCCCTCTCCATTCTCACGCGTGAAACCAAGCGGACCGAACGGGAGCGGACGGACGGGCGACGGGCGGCTTCCGCGAGGGCTCTCCGGCGACGATTTTCCGGCGAGAAATTTAGGTCGAATCGAAGAGGGCGACGAGGGAAACATTCAGGTACGATTATTTTGTAGCGAATCCTTCTAAATCTCTAGATATTGAGATTGAAAAATCTAGGGTTTTTCCAAAACCTAGTTTTCTTTCAAATTTTCTTTAAGAGATGTTAGGTGACGATTAGCAAAGCGTTTCAATGATAAAAATGAAAGAATTTGAGAAATTTTGGAAGATTTAGAAACTAGGGTTTTTGACCTAAAACCTTAATTTTGTAAAATCTCTTCATTTTCATAAAGGTGCCTTACAAAATTAAGGTTTTAGGTCAAAAACCCTAGTTTCTAAATCTTCCAAAATTTCTCAAATTCTTTCATTTTTATCATTGAAACGCTTTGCTAATCGTCACCTAACAATCCCTTAAAGAAAATTTGAAAGAAAACTAGGTTTTGGAAAAACCCTAGATTTTTCAATCTCAAATATCTAGAGATTTAGAAGGATTCGCTACAAAATAATCGTACCTGAATGTTTCCCTCGTCGCCCTCTTCGATTCGACCTAAATTTCTCGCCGGAAAATCGTCGCCGGAGAGCCCTCGCGGAAGCCGCCCGTCGCCCGTCCGTCCGCTCCCGTTCGGTCCGCTTGGTTTAACGCGTGAGAATGGAGAGGGAGGGCTCGGTTATGCCATTAAGAGGATTTGGGTTTGCTAAATGACTCCCTTGCCCTCACTTAAGTAAATTCGGCTTAAGAAAAACCTAGAAGCAAAGTTAGCATTTAGGGACTTCTAAAATTAATAACTCCAAAATTAGGCAAAATTGGGCATAACTTCTATATACTAAAACGATCAGAATTTCGCGTAGGATTTTCTAAAATTAATTTCGTTGCATTCCGATAACCTTGAAAATTTCACTTAAACCTCGTCGCGGCGCTTAAAAAGCGTGCGATGCCTAAATTAGGATTTTCGGGTTTTACAATTCTCCCTCCCTTATAAAAAATTTCGTCCTCGAAATTAAAAGGAAACTAAAAGCAGTAAATCCATACCTTAGTCAAACAAATGAGGGTAAGTCTCCCTCATCTCTGATTCCTTCTCCCAAGTGGCATCCTTCTCAGAACTGTGCTTCCAAAGCACCTTAACAAAAGGAATCGCTCTGCTCCTCAACTGCTTAACCTCAAAGTCAAGAATCTTTTCTGGTTCGTTAACAAAAGTCAAGTCAGGTTGAATGTCTACCACATCGGTACTAATCCTCTGAGTCTCATCTGAAATATATTTCCTTAAGGAGGAAATATGAAACACATTATGTACTCCACTCATATGTGCTGGTATAATCAACCTGTACGCCACCTTTCCAATCCTTTCTGAAATCTCAAAAGGACCTACAAATCTGGGACTAATTTTCCTGTTTTGCCAAATCTCTTCACTCCCTTCATTGGACTGACTTTGAGAAATACAAATTCTCCCACATCAAATTCAACTGATCGGTGCTTGGCATCATAATATTTCTTCTGTCTGTCCTGCACTGCCCTCAATCTATCTCTGATCAATTTAATCTTTTCTGTAGCATCATCAACAAATCAGCACCAATTACCTTTCTTTCTCCTGTCTCAGCCCAATTTAAAGGTGTCCTACACCTTCTCCCATATAAAGCCTCGTATGGAGCCATACCAATACTTGCTTGGAAGCTATTGTTGTAGGCAAATTCAATTAAAGGCACATATACCTCCCACTTACCACCATAATCCAGAACACATAATCTGAGCAAATCTTCTAAGGTCTGGATTGTTCTTTCTAACTGTCCATCTGTCTGAGGGTGGAAAGCTGTACTAAAAGTAAGCCTGGTGCCCAAAGCTTCCTGGACTTTCTTCCAAAATCTGAAAGTAAATCTCCCATCTCTGTCTGACACAATAGTCTTCGGTACTCCATGTAATCTAACAATCTGATTAACATACAGGCTTGCCAATTTCTCAACAGGATCAGACTGTTTGATAGGTATAAAATGTGCAGACTTAGTCAACCTATCAATAATCACCCATAAAGTATCATTTCCTCTTCTGGATCTGGGTAAACCAACCACGAAATCCATAGCAATGTCTTCCCATTTCCACTCTGGTATGGGTAAGGGCTGTAGATATCCTCCTGGCTTCTGGTGCTCAGCTTTAACCATCTGACATGAAATACATTTGGATACTGTATCTGCTACACTTCTCTTCATTCCTGGCCACCAAAACACTTCCTTCAAATCCTGATACATCTTATTACTGCTGGGTGATGGGTGGTGTAACTGGAGTAGTGAGCTTCTTGAAGAACTTCTTTCCTCAAATCATCCACATCTGGAATGCACAATCTGCCTTTATATCGAAGCAATCCATCACCATCAAGCTCAAAATCTTCAATGTGTCCCACACTAACCATATCCAGTATCTTCTTAAAATCTGCATCAAGTGGCAAAGCTTCTCGTACCCTTTCTGGAAATGTTGACATAATTATAGTCTGATTCAACCTTATAATTTCTGCATCATTGGGCTGAACCACTGAAATCTCCAACTTCTCCAAATCTCTTATCAACTCCTGCTGCTGTGTAATCATCCAGTTTGCACTACCTGAATTCTTTCTGCTCAAAGCATCAGCAACCACATTTGCTTTTGCCCGGATGATATTGAATATCCAACTCATAATCCTTTATGAGTTCTAGCCATCTCCTCTGCCTAAGGTTCAATTCCTTCTGAGTGAAGATATACTTCAAACTCTGGTGGTCAGTAAAAACTTCACATCTAACTCCATACAAGTAATGCCTCCAGATTTTCAAGGCAAAAACTACCGCTGCTAACTCCAGATCGTGGGTTGAGTAATTCCTCTCATGATTCTTCAATTGCCTAGAAGCATAGGCAATGACTCTCCCATTCTGCATCAGTACACAACCCAACCCTTTATGTGAGGCATCACTGTAAAGCTGAAACCCATCTGTCCCTGAGGGAATAGTCAGCACTGGAGCAGTTATCAAACACTGCTTCAACCTCTGAAAAGCTTCCTCACACTGAGCTGTCCAATCAAACTTCACTGCTTTCTGAGTCAATCTGGATAGTGGCATTGCTATCTGTGAAAACCCCTCAACAAACCTCCTGTAGTAGCCTGCCAATCCCAAAAGCTCCTAACCTCAGTCACTGTAGCAGGTCTTGGCCAGTCTGCTATTGTTTGCACCTTATGCTGATCCACAGATATCTTCCCCTCAGAAATCACATGCCCCAAAAATTTAACTCTTCAACCAAAACTCGCATTTGGAGAACTTAGCATACAGTCATTATCTTTTAAGGTATACAATACTGACCTTAAATGATTTGCATGCATTCTTTCATCTGGGGAGTACACAAGTATATCATCTATGAATACAATCACGAATAGATCTAAAGAAGGCTTGAAGATTCTATTCATGAGATCCATAAACACTGCAGGGGCATTTGTTAAGCCAAAGGGCATCACTGTAAACTCAAAATGCCCGTATCGGGTACTGAAAGCAGTCTTTGCAATGTCCTCCTCTCTAATCCTGAGCTGGTGATACCCTGACCTCAAGTCAATCTTGGAAAACACTGAAGCACATTCCAACTGATCAAACAAATCATCTATCCTGGGAAGAGGATACTTGTTCTTCACTGTCAATTTGTTCAGCTCTCTGTAATCTATACAAAGTCTCAGGCTTCCATCCTTCTTCTTCACAAACAATACAGGAGCACCCCAAGGAGATGTACTAGGTCGGATGAAACCCTTCTCAAGCAACTCTTGCAGTTGCTCCTTCAACTCCTTAAGCTCCTTAATCGCCATTCTATAAGGAGCTCTAGCAACAGGTTCAGCTCCTGCAACTAACTCAATAGAGAAATCTATCTCTCTACAAGGAGGTAAACCAGGTAGATCATCTGAAAATACTTCTGGGAATTCCTGAACAATTGGAATATCCTTCAACTCTCTTTCTTCCTTCTTCTCCTCCTTAACATAAGCCAAGAAGCCTTCACAACCTTTCTTAACATCTGAAAGGCCTTCAAGGACGACACAATCACTGCAGATACTCCTCTATCCCCTTGAAATTTGAATTTCTCCTCTCCTGGCATACAGAACTTAACCTCCTTCTTATTACAATCTATAGTCACGAAATGGCAAGATAACCAATCCATGCCTAAGATTGCATCAAACTCAAACAGAGGCAATACAATCAGATCTGCTTCCAAACTCTTATCACAAATCTTCAAATTTACTTGACATTTCTGATTAGCTTCCATATGATTCCCATTAGGCATCAAAACTGATAGAGACTTCAACATAATTGTTGGAAGCAATTTAGCAGATCTAACAAATCCTTCTGAAACAAAGGAGTGTGACGCTCCAGTATCAAAAAGGATTTTAACAGGTCTATCGCACATAAGGAGTGTCCCTAAACATGAACAGGAGCAACATTCATTACAAAACATAATACTATTGATTGGTTCATTTCATTTTCATTTATTGTTCATTTTAATTTCGATTTCAATTTCAATTTCATAAAAAAAATTCATTGCAATAAATTAAACTACGCACCTGTAACCACATCAGGAGATCCCTTAGCTTCTTGCTGGGACAGTCCATAGACTCGAGGTTGAACATTCTGGCGAGTCTGACCTTGAGAAGGAACAGAAGCAGTAGACTCCACAGCTCTTGGTCTACCAGCTGTCCTCTGAGTGTTGTTGCCTGACCTCACCTCTGAAGCAGATCTCTGTCCCAAAAGAGGACAGGACTTCGCCATGTGCCCAGGCTGATGGCACCAATAACAAGTATTAGTGCCTGAGAGGCACTCTCCCTTATGCACTCGCCCACACTTGCTGCACAAAGAGGCAGTTGAAGCACTGCTGTCAGAACCACTAGATCTGGGCTTCTTCCAAGTAGAAGCTCCTGACTGAGAAGACTGAGTCATCTGGGAAGGCTTTGACCTGCCTTCCATCTTTCTCTTCTGAAAATCCCTCCTCTTCTGAGTTGCCAGCATGTCCATCTCAATCCTTCTGGCTCTTTCCACTAAAGTAGGGTAATCCTCAATTCCAAAAGGCACAAGAGGCTGCCTTATCATGTCCTTCAACCCATTTAGAAAGCGGTTGCACTTCTCTTTAGCATTGGGTATCAGGTGAGGTGCATACCTGGATAACATCGTGAACTCTGCCTCATACTGAGAAACAGATCGATCTCCCTGAATCAATCTGTTGAACTTATCCTGCATCTGTCTCCTGGCGGTCGCAGGTACATACCAATCTCTGAATGCCTTTACAAACTTCTCCCAGGAAACTTGGCTGCTTGGTCTTCCTCCAAAGGTTTCTTCTAATTGACTCCTCCACCACCTCTCAGCCTCTCCATCAAAAGCATAAGCAGCCAATATCACCCTCTTTTCCTCAGGGCAAAACATGCCCTCCAGGATCTTCTCAATCCGCATTAGCCAGTCTTCAGCTTCTATAGGTCCACCACTTGAGAACAGTGGAGGTTTCATATCCTGAAACAACTTCAGGCTCTTATCCATAGGCCGACCTCCACCTCCACTGCCACTTCCCTGATTTTGGGAAGTCCTAATCATCTGAGTCATTGCTTCCATCATCTGATTGAATGACTCCATACTATTGTTTCTCTGAGGTTCTGCTACATTTGGTAGCTCCCTCCCTTCCTCCATATTAATGCCATCAGTGGCATTCTGCTCAGGATCCATACTCCTGAGATAAAACACATCAATCATAAGGCGCATAATTCATAAAATTACACTTCCTATATATTCTAAGACTCAATCAATTATCCTATAGGCTCTTTCATTGATCAGTATTAAACCTTTGCTCTGATACCACTCTTGTCACGACCCGACCCGGCTAGCCCGAGTTAACGGGGCGGGAGCAAAAAGTCGTACGGAAGAGCATTAGAAACATAAATCAAATTCATTAGATAAATAACATCAGTACATAAATATCATCCATAAATAAGAAAGAGCCACTAAAACAACATCAAATACAGATAATCCCAAACAGTTCAGATCATCTCAACACCAATAAAAACCTTTGAGTCAACATTACATAAACTCTACAATACAGTTCATACTCAGATACTAACTCAAACCTTAGATTTAAAGCATAAAATAAATGGAACCTTTCATCCTGAGGTCCCCTACGACGATACATGTAAGGTCGTCGTGCAGCCATTACTTTTCTCCTGAAAAAGATTTCCAAAACGAAGAATGAGCTAAAGCCCAGCAGGTAAATCATATCACAATTAATTTCATAAGATGCATATATTAAAAACATTTACAATTGAAAACTAATTCATTTCATTGAGCGAGTCATAACATGTACTATTCATTTTTCCTTTCATTCTTTCCTTTAACAATTGATTTCTTTCATTCATTTCTTTTCTCTTTCATATGCAATGCAAAATGTAAAAATGAATATGCTAATGTATCATCCGTCCCGGAAGTACCAGTTTTCGTACTGATCAGGTACGCAGTCAAAAGTTTTGGCCATTTCCTTTACCATTTGGCTCCGCAGAACCCCATTACCATTTGGCTTATACAAGCCCCATTACCATTTGGCTTTTGAAAGCCCCATTACCATTAGTTTGGTACTTCCGGATCAACATGCATATGAAATTTTATTTCATTAAATTCTTTTTATTTTCTTTCATAATCATTTCATTTATTCATATATCTTAATTGTCTTTCACATTAATGCATGAAATGAAAGCATGAACTGGGTATTCTTAAAATTAGGAACATCAAAACATTGACAGTAGATAAAATATTGACAGTAAAATAAACATATGAGATTGCATTCTAAATAATGAATAAAATCTAACACTTATAAAATTAAAAGGGGTATGAATACCTACCTCAAACCAAAAGTGGCACGCCTTGATACAATTCTTCCACCTTACCCTTTAATGGTCACTACCTAAGAAAGATTTATAAAGTAAACGTGTCACAATCATAAGTCAAATTCCTAAGTCAAATTGCTAAACTCGGCATTTTCCCTTTAACCATTCCTAACGAAAATTAAAGGATAATTAATTAAATAAATATTAATTTTCGGATTTAATAAATAACTAAATTTTGAAAATTCATAAATCCTCAATTTGATCCAATTATTTATTTTAAATTGATTAAAAAAATCCTAAAAATTAAGAAAATGAAGTTTTCGATAAAAACTTAAAATTTTTCTTTAAAAACATTTCCTAAACCCTTAGGAATCATTTTCATAAAGGTGCCTTACAAAATTAAGGTTTTAGGTCAAAAACCCTAGTTTCTAAATCTTCCAAAATTTCTCAAATTCTTTCATTTTTATCATTGAAACGCTTTGCTAATCGTCACCTAACAATCCCTTAAAGAAAATTTGAAAGAAAACTAGGTTTTGGAAAAACCCTAGATTTTTCAATCTCAAATATCTAGAGATTTAGAAGGATTCGCTACAAAATAATCGTACCTGAATGTTTCCCTCGTCGCCCTCTTCGATTCGACCTAAATTTCTCGCCGGAAAATCGTCGCCGGAGAGCCCTCGCGGAAGCCGCCCGTCGCCCGTCCGTCTGCTCCCGTTCGGTCCGCTTGGTTTAACGCGTGAGAATGGAGAGGGAGGGCTCGGTTATGCCATTAAGAGGATTTGGGGTTTGCTAAATGACTCCCTTGCCCTCACTTAAGTAAATTCGGCTTAAGAAAAACCTAGGGGCAAAGTTGGCATTTAGGGACTTCTAAAATTAATAACTCCAAAATTAGGCAAAATTGGGCATAACTTCTATATACTAAAACGAACAGAATTTCGCGTAGGATTTTCTAAAATTAATTTCGTTGCATTCCGATAACCTTGAAAATTTCACTTAAACCTCGTCGCGGCGCTTTAAAAAGCGTGCGATGCCTAAATTAGGATTTTCGGGTTTTACATAATGTTGACTCAAAGGTTTTTATTGGTGTTGAGATGATCTGAACTGTTTGGGATTATCTGTATTTGATGTTGTTTTAGTGGCTCTTTCTTATTTATGGATGATATTTATGTACTGATATTATTTATCTAATGAATTTGATTTATGTTTCTAATGCTCTTCCGTACGACCTTTTGCTCCCGCCCCGTTAACTCGGGCTAGCCGGGTCGGGTCGTGACATAGAATAGTAAAAATTGTATGTTAAAATTTCAAGAAGTTGCGTAAGTTTAGTCCTGCAAAACTAAAAAAATTTCTCAAACGAAAGTTCTAGATTTTTCCAAAGCTTAACCCATAATATTAAAAGTTGGCATTACATTTGAGGCAGCACTATTTTTACTTGTTCAACAAGAGTGAAATTTCTTTAAAAAAATTATGATAAGATTTCTAACCCATAGAAAATCTTGTTAAAGTCAAAGGAAGTGGAGAAAATTGCGAGGCAGAAAATATCATACAAATTAACTTTAGAAATACTTGTACGTAATCCTTCATTTGTCAAAGCCATCATTAAAAACTATTATCTGCTACAAGGCGTATTACAAAAATTCTATAAGCAACTTAAGCACAAATGAGGAAAAAAAGGAGCAGAATGAACATCATACTATTTAAGAACCGGGTAACAATTTTACAGTACGAATCAAGAAAACACCTAAGCATTTGATATGCGTGCTTTTTTTCATTTAATTTGGGTATAAAGATGATAAAAGGATTCAGCTGCAAGTACCTCTTCAGCAAAAAGCTCCTCGAGAACCCGATTAATCTGCTTGTCCTCAGCTACCATGGCCAGTGCCATGCTAACAAGCTCATTTGACAGGACATAGTCACTGATTCTAGACACGGATACAAGGTTCCTAGTCCTTGAATCAAGAATCTCACTTATAATGATTGACTTGTCAGAAGCTTGCTGCATCTCCCGGATCCAGGAGCTGTGAGAAAAACCAGAATACCGTAGAGCAGTTGATTTTTCTTCTTTAGAGGGAAGGCGTTTTGACTGAAATAAAAAGTATAAGAACCTATAAGCAGTCTTGAAGATCCCCTGTGGGAGACAGGAAAATATATGGCAAATTATTTGCTCTTTCTTATTTTCATTATAATTAGTTATTTTACCAACTGAGTGCCTACAAGTTGAGACCAAAAGAACTTAGCTACCGAAATCACACATGAAAATTTATCAAACCAACGAAACATCAGATCTCCTAATTTAGGTGCAGCATAATTCTCAAGAAGGGAGAAGCTAATAACGACTTAAACAATTTGATTAAATGTAACACATGAGAACTTACAATGACCATTAGCACTCCCACTAATTTCAATATCAGAACTATTTGCAGGTTTGCATTAATACTGGATATGCAGAAATACAGACGAACAAATGTGAAATAGACCAGTTAACCAAGGCATTATAGGATTTTGGGTTAGGGATGGCTAGAGTCTATTGATGTAGAATAGGGAATGGGGGAGGGAAAGAGCAACAAGTAGAAATTCAGCATTTACATGCATCCTTGAGGTCTTTCATGTATAAGACAGCAAAAATAATACATAAATGCTATACTCCCCAAAAGGCCTGCGCAACATCTCATGCTATATATGCACTTGATTAAGTAGATCTATTAAAACTCATCCCAAGTAAAAGTAAATGGCACTCTCCCAAACATAATTTATCCACCCATAAAATGGGATCCAAATGATTTTTTATGCAGATTTTTTTTTAGGTGAAGCATCACTAGAAATAATAATGATTAAACTTAAGAATAAGTTGCAGCTTGTGATAGTTAAATAATCTTATTCTTGAAGAAATAGTTAAATCGTCGGTGAGAAAGCTATTATTTATTAGTCTACCATGCAACCTTTCTTTAGAAAATAGTTAAAAAAAAAAGGTCACCTCCATGATTTAAGCTCTGGCATGCTGATGTAGTGGATCGTCAGAAGATTCGACCTGCAAGAAGGATTTTTGGCTCCCAATCCAGGGAAGAAGAAAAACAAGCTTCAAAAGCTTTAAAATGAGCTAATATTCATCAATGCCTTCTTCTCTACAATACTTCATATTTATAAAGCTAAAAGAGTATTCTAGAAACTAGATAAGGTGTCCTAAGGACTACTTTAAGCTTAAAATGCACCGCATCATTCTCTCCTTGCATTAAAAAGGGCTCGACTCCGTCGAGACGCGCTATTGAAAGAGAGGTTGTTGTGGAAGACAGATTCCTGGATCGAAAATTTTGTTCTCAATATTTCCTCCTCTGGAGTGGCCTTTTGGAAGTCCCAAAACTTTGCAATAATGTCATGTTGAAAAAAATAAGATCAGCACTTCTTCCAAGGAAATCTGGGAGGAAAATCGCAAGAGTATTAAGGCATTGCTGAGAGAGGTTTCCTGTTATCACCATTACTCGAATGCCAGCTGCTTTACAGTCCTCAATGGCTTGGTAAACTTCTTCACGTGGAGGATCCCTCAGCCCAGCCAAACCAACAAATATGTGATCACTTTCTATAAAAGCATAATTAAAAGGATCAAGTAAAAGCTTATGAGCAGGATGGCCTTCACCATCTAGCAACTGAATGTAGGAGTTTCTCTCCAACAAACTTTCAACAGCTCCCTTTACAAGTAAGGAAATAGTACCTTTACCTGACTTTACTAACACTCCCATTGATTTGTGAATGTCACTGCAGCTCCAGTCGAAGGATGCCGCACAGGCATTTCCAGCCTGGGATTTCCACTCACAGTCTGGAGGAGTTCCACAGCACATACTCAGCTCATTAATGTGTTCAACGTCAAGGCCAATAAGCCAGGAACCCAGAGAAACATCAACATTGGCATATTTATGCAGTATATGCCGATTGGCTGATATGTAAGTAGCAAGATCCTTGGAGAATGCATGTAATTGTCCTGTTGTATGTCTGAAATACTTGTTGCCATGTGTTCTGCACCCGCCGAGCAGAGTCGCCCAGCCGATTACTCCTGGATCAAAAGGCATCGTTTTGATCAACTGATCCACTTCAGCAAACTTGCCTGCGCGAGAAAGAAGGTTGATCATGCAAGAGTAATGCTCTTCAGATGGATCACATTTGTGATCTTTCTTCATCGAATTGAGATAACGCCGGCCTTCATCAACTTGCCCGGTGTGCGCGCAAGCTGAGAGGACTGAGATAAATGTTATTCTCGTGGGCTCGTTCTTTGAATCAAGCATCTCATTGAACAACTCCAAGGCATCGCAACCAAGACCATGCTAGGTATAGGCTGTAATAATAGAATTATATGAAACTGAATTTCGTTCGGGCATTCTCACAAATGCTTTGTCGGCATCATTGAGGTTCCAGAGAATTAAATCAGGTTCGTCCACCTCCTCAAACACCTTCTTGGCTTCCAGAACTCTGCAGCATTTGGAATAAAGATCGATCAGACCACACCCGACGTGGGGATTCTTCTTAAAAGCGCCTTTGATTAAAAAAAAATGAAACTGCATTCCGTCGGGAAGGTCTTTCACAATTGTAAAAGCTGTCAGCACGCTTGCAAGGGTGGTGTGGTTGGATGCCGGAGCGGGTTTGGGGTCGCAGGAGCGGAGTGGAAGATGGCTCGCAAGTTGCTCTTGCTCAGCGATGTTAATATCAGCAACTAAGTCAGAATCGACATTGAGCTGTGGATCTACTCGGGCCTTGTGGACAAGAGCAGAATCGAGTTGTAGAACAGGAATGATCGCGGGTTCATTTTCTCCATCGACATCTGAAGAGCCCTTGGACGATGTTGAATCGGAATGAGGGACGGCGTCGGTCACCAGTGCCTGGAGTGGATGCTCTGTATGATCGGACAGCACCGGAGGCGTGGTAACGGCGGGATTGTGAATGTCCTCAGGCGGAGTTGGGAGTTCTGTGTGTGCGGGCAGCGATGGCGGAGGGGTAACAGCGGGCTCGGGTTGAATGTCGAGTATGGGAATGTCGACGGAGTGATTGCTTGCCGGCGAATCTACAGGTGGAAGTAGGTTCGGTCCAGGAATCTGTCTTCCACAACAACCTCTCTTTCAATAGTGCGTCTCGACGGAGTCGAGCCCTTTTTAATACAAGGGGAGAATGATGCGGTGCATTTTAAGCTTAAAGTAGTCCTTAGGACACCTTATCTAGTTTCTAGAATACTCTTTTAGCTTTATAAATATGAAGTATTGTAGAGAAGAAGGCATTGATGAATATTAGCTCATTTTAAAGCTTTTGAAGCTTGTTTTTCTTCTTCCCTGGATTGGGAGTCAAAAATCCTTCTTGCAGGTCGAATCTTCCGACGATCCACTACATCACATGCACATCATTTTCAGATTCTACGAGAAATCAGTTAACCTCTTATAGCATTGCTTTATTTGATAAGCAACATGTCTTACACCGACTTAAACCCATGGATTTATTGGCCTAACGGTCCACGCACTACAAAACTAGGCTTAAATGCTTCAACAGTAACTCAATATCAAATTCAAATGTTCTTACACTATAATCTATGTACAAAATAGACGTCTCCTTCTAATTAGCATATGGTCAATTGGGCTTTTGCTGGACAATTTGACTTGAGTAGTGGCATGTATTGCCTCAATATCCTCATCATTTTGATAAATATCTTTTCAAAAGAAATCCGTACAGCTAGGACGTCTTATTGTTCGAAACTAGAAACTTCCACGTAAAGGAAGCAAATACCTGAATATCACGAATAAGAAGAAGTGTTGCAAGGGACCTTGAATCAGAATGAACAACGGAATCCTCAACAGACTCATCTGCAAGAATTAAAATCTGTTCCAGAAATTTAGTACCTAACCATTTCGAAAAAAGAAAAAAAACGATGTATGCAACAATGCAATTGGGTTCTCAAGGAAAAATCCCTGAGTGCTTGATCTTATCATTTGATATTGGGAATTTATGTAGAACTCCATAAGTTTTGTCTTGCATGAAAAAGGGCAATAGGTTTAAAACCTCTTATACAAGGATATAAACTTACCCTATTATGAAAACAATAAGAACTAGTCAAGACAAATGCAGAGCGTTTGTTATAAAACCTCGTATTAATATATACCAATGTTTCGTATTGAACTAAAGAAATAATACTAAGCCACTAAGGTTTTATAACAAACTCTAGCAGCAACTATAAGGTTTCCAGAAATCCAAGCACATAATGCAAAGATAGTAATCCTTTAATCAATGTTTATTAAATTTTAAAATTAATGTCCTTTATAAAGTTATAAGACAATTATTCTTCTCCACAAACTGATCATGTTATCGAGAACTAAGAGAACTTATGTAAAAATTTCTCATTGAGATTTAACATTTAAAGGTAATTTTAAAATCATTAATAACTCCGACTACCTATAATCCAAAATATTAGTCATTAGCAACCCAAGAAGTAAAATACGATCTGCACACTTGCATGTGCAGCAAGAAAAAAAATAATTAGATAATAAGTGTAGTAGCATGTATCCAAGAGAAATAACTTAGTATTTCTTACAAAATAATGCCACATCAAAAAATCCACTTGTGGGGCAACAACAAGTATGAAATAAGTGACCACAGCCCTGTGGCAGAGATAGCTAGGTTTGTTCATAATTAGTGAACTATGAAACACAAAAGCCAACATGACAGATAGATCTCGTAAAAATTTCTGACATACAAATTGAGGGACATATGATTGTTTTGAACAAATCATATAAATAGGCCATTAAGCTTCATTTCATTTATATAATGAAATTTTATTTTCTAGCATGATGATTTGATGACAATTACCATAACTATTACATTGAAAATTTTACATCTTTCATTGTTCATAGTACATTACCCAGTTCCTTAATGTTTATTATTGAATAAATAGGAGTTATTTATTAAGTTTAAAATATCAAGCTATTCATTCTAAAGACTTTTCTTATAAGAAATTTTGTCAGGTTTCTTGGTGGACCGTCTTTACAAAAACAGTGTTCTCCATAGTAGTTTTTGTAATAGATGTTTGAGTTAACGGTGTAATTCAGGCATAAATTTTGTTGAATTTAGATAGTCATTGCTTATGTAGATCTAATGGAGAATTTTTCTATCCTCAAAGAATTTGAAAATTTTATGATCGAATATGGCATAACAAAAATTTATAGTATCTTGAAGGATAAAAATATTATTTTGTTATGAACTCAAAAAAAATTGCATTTTATTTTTCCAAGATATTTTCCCTTGTACAATATTTATAATTGAATATGGTTTATTTTTTTATTCTGGGTGTACATTCCCCATAAGGGCAAGATACTATGATTAATTACATCCCAAGAAGTTTTGGCCATTTTGAATAAAATGGTGCTTTATATTTTTTATTAAATTATTGACTTATATTTTTATATAATTTTAAGAATTTCATTTCAATAGTCTTTGAAATTTTAAAGATAATTTGATCAACTTATAATTGAATTTGAACACGAGTTAATAGAGGAAATATAAAAATACATGATTCTAAAAAACTTAGGTACATATAAAATTATCTTATGTTGTGCTTTATATTTTGAGATTGAATTTATGTTAAAGTCAGGGGGCGGATTCAAGGTGGGGCCAGCGGGGACACATGACATGTGACCACCCCCCCCCCCCCCCCCCCCCCCGGTCCCCCAAAAAAAATGGTGTTTAATTGATGATTTAAAATAAAGAAAAAAATAGTTTGGATATATGGGGTAGGAAATCGTAGGTATTTCATGCCTTGCATTAAAACTACAATACCATTATGGCCACCAGTCAATAAAACACACTATGGATTATCCATGGCATCGCATACCAACCTATAAAAAAATGTACAAAAGTGTAGCTAATCCTAGTAGATGGTAACTGTGAGCTTCACTTTATCTATATTAATTTCAAAATTAAATCAATCCAGTTATTAGTATCATACATTTTATAAACAAATAAATGTTATAGAAGTTGATCGTAAATGCAAAAAACCTGAATAATAGATTTGTTTTTTTAAATTTTAATATATCATAATCGGTATTTATTTGATTTATAAATGATTTACAAATTTTGACATATTAACTATGTTGGTCCAAGCTCGGATGAAAAAATTGAGAAAATATTTGTCAAAATAAATTTAGGCCGCCGCTGAAAAAAAATTTTAGCTCCGCCACTAGTTAAAGTTAATCATTTCATCTAAAAAATTGAGGTTCATATTCCAAAACAAAAGACTGGATAAATGCCAAGAAATATGATGATATATGACATAATTGAAAAGAATATCACCCTCATACCATAATTCTAACGTCAGAATCACTTATAGATAGTAACTTAAACATAAATCTATCGACATGTATAGGAATTACAAACTTGCAACCTCGCCAAAGGTTAAACAGCTCAACCTCTGATCTTATTACAATCCTATCTGAAATGGGGGCCAGTTAAACTTGCCTAAGTACTTTTAAAATCATACAGTACTTATCTCAATACATATGCTAGATGGGCTAAGTTGTTTTAATTTTAAAAAAGAGGACTTATAACTTATTCAATTAAACTAAGATGTCTAACAATAAGAGTTATATGTACCGACTCACAATACAATTTTATTTGTTATACAATCCTTAAGGTCACAGTTGTTTTTATATTTAACTCATAACGTTATACATATAATGTTCATTAGTGAAATACATAGATTTGATGTTGATTGAGAAGCACAATCTTATGCATAATCAATCAATCAAATATTGAATTATGTATTAAGATCCATAAAGAGGCTTTGCATTTTATTCAAGTTTTAGCTTATTTTTTAATAAGTTATGCAAGTTTATTTGAAAAATATTATACTACAATTGATTTTAATATTACTTATATTTTAATACGTTAAAACCTAATTTTCTAGGAGCCTTCCACACAAGATACCAAACCACCCTCAAATAAAGAATCCAAATAAGACTAGGAAAAAAATATGTATTTTCTATTGTGCACTCAAAGTAAACAAACAATCAATCTCAAAATAATAGTCTTTTTTACAACCAGCCAAAAAAAATGAAAGTATGTAATACACAATCAAATATTCTAATTCATATGTAATCTTAAGAAGTTATGTAGGCTTGCGGGATACATTGAAAGGAAAGATGAACTTGAAGGATGAAACCCAAAGTGAAACTTTGGATGCATCATAAGTCAAATCTTGAAGATCCACTTGCGAAGTCTATAAATTAAGTGGATTGTATAAGGCAGGCAGCTTAGTTGCCTTTTTTCTAGTTGTAAAAAATACTATTATTTTGTGATTGAATGTTTGTTTACTTTGAGTGCACATTCGAAATACATATTTTTTTTTCCTATGTTTCTTCGGATTCTTTATTTGAGGGTGGTTTGGATATCTTGTGTAGAAGGCTCCTAGGAAATTAAGTTTTCTACCTATTATACTGCACCTAAATTAGGAGATATGATGTTTCGTTTGTTTGATAAATTTTCATGTGTGATTTCGGTAGCTAAGTTCTATTGGTCTCAACTTGTAGGCACTCAGTGGGTAAAATAACTAATAATAATGAAAATTAGAAAGAGCAAATAATATTGCCATATATTTTTGGTCTCCCACAAGTGATCTTCCCGACTGCTTATAGGTTCTTATACTTTTTATTTTAGTCAAAGCACCTTCCCTCTAAAGAAGAAAAACAAACTATTCTACGGTATTCTTCCTTTGGGTTCATCATTCCTTTCAACGTATCCCGCAAGCCTACATAACTTTTTAAGATTACATATAACTATAATATTTGAATGTCTTTTTCTATTTTTTTATTTATAAGAAAGGAAAAGACCCTCTTGTTGTAAATAATCCATTAAACAATTAATTCACACCAAACCTTAGAATCGCATATGCAGAAAAGGAAATCTTGATTCTATGATGCCTATGGTTTGCGCATCAAATATGTGATGGCTCGTGCTATTATTCATTATGGTGTTCTACTGTGAAATATGAAGCGATATAATTTTAATACAGCAATGGTTTCACTATAAATTATTCGTGATCTAAAGCTTTCATTTGCATTTTAAAGGGGTTTCTAATTTTTAAAGGTGTTATGAAAATTTCATGGAATTACCACTACTTATTTTAAGGCAAGCTTGTCATTCACATGTCCTAAGATCTAATGGCATCGACATTCCACTTTTTAAGGTGGAATGACACATCATTACATAAAAAAATATATTTTTTATGAATTTTAATGATTCTCTTACTATTTGGTTATGAAGAAGAGATGTTTGTGTAATTTACTTTATGTAAATTTGTCTAAGATTTTTACTTAAGACTTTGTGAAATTCAACTAATTATG
>JADPUM010000433.1:0-11000 GCA_016618105.1 Dendrobium huoshanense | reverse complement strand
AAACTTGCTCTATATAAGATCAAGATTAAGGTGATCATGAGTAGAGAAAACTTGCTCTACGGATGATCGGATCTGGATTGATCATATGTAAAGGAAACTTGCTTTACATAAGTGATCGGGTTTGAAAGATCGTATATAGAGGAAACTTGCTCTATATAAGATCAAAGTTAAAATTGGAATTTTAGGGTGGTGCCACGAAAGGGTGTACTCCACCACTAAAAAGGCTTGAAGTTAAGACAAGAAGACCTGAAGAGATATTTCTTAGCCTAAAAAAAAAGGTATTAAATTATAAAAAGATTCGTAGACAATTTGAACAAAATTGATTGAAACTTGAAGATTTTATTGATTGAAAATTCGAGCTACATCAAGCATAGTATTTCTTAAGGAAACGCCCGTTTACAGGAAGCATTGGGTGATTTCCTTTACAATCCACTAGCTGATACGAGCCTCCTTCGTAGGTTGTTTCCACTACGAAGGGTCCTTCCCAAGTTGGTTCAAACTTTCCACCGAGTTTTCGGTGCGCTAAGATAGGCCTCCGAAGAACCAAGACCAAGTCGCCTACTTGGAAGGTTCTAGGTCGCACTAACTTATCGTGAGCTTGAATCATTCGGGCTTTGTACAACTCTAAGTTTTGCTGAGCTTGAAGGCGACATCCTTCAAGGCTTTCAAGTTCTTCTAAACGGAGTTGTGCGTTCTGTTGAGTTGTAATCTGGTTCTGAATTGCGATTCTGAGCGAAGGAATTTGAACTTCCAGAGGGAGTACGGCCTCGGATCCATACACTAGTGCGAACGGTGTGGATTGGGTCGGGGTTCGATAAGTGGTCCTGTAGGCCCACAGAGCTTCCACCAACCTCTCATCCCACTGTCGTTTATTATCATCGAGGGTCTTTTTGATGATTTGAACCAAAGTTTTATTGAAGGCTTCAGCCAATCCATTAGCCCGTGGGTAATAGATCGTTGAATATCTCCAATCAATACCATGGCGATTTGCAAAATTGTTGATCTTCGTAGACTTGAAAGCGGACCCATTATCGGATATGATTCTGCGCGGAACGCCGAATCTATATACGATATTGTCACGAAAGAATTTCATTACATGGTGTGATGTTACATTTCTTAGTGGGACTGCTTCTGCCCACTTTGAAAAGTAGTCAGTCGCTGCTAAAATGAAGCGATGACCCTTCGAGGAGGGAGGGTCAATTGGCCCGATGATATCCGTGCCCCAGCTTTCGAAGGGCCACGAGGCTATCGTGGGATGCAACACGTTAGGCGGCTGATGTAAAACCACACCATGTACTTGGCATTGATGACAACACTTTGCAATTTTCATGCAATCGTCAATCATCGTAGGCCAGTAGTATCCAAGTCTTTTGATCTTCATTTTCATCTTTGGACCCGATTGATGAGCACCGCACAGTCCAGCATGGACTTCGTTAACGATCTTCAGGGCCTCACATTTGTCTAAACAACGGAGCCACATCTGACCAAACGACCGTCGGTACAACGTATCATTGACTAGTGCGTAGGATAGGGCACGTTTCTTAATTTGATGGGCAAGTGATCTCTCGTGAGGGAGCTTGCCTTCTGAAGATATTCAATTATCGGTTGTCTCCAATCTGCTTCTTCCTCGACCGCTGAGGAGGTAGAAAGGACTTGGAAATTTGTTTGTTGACGTGCTCCAAATCTATAGGAGACAGGATTTGGCGGCCCTGCACCTCTATAGGGATGGATCTTCTTCTGGACAGGAAAATTCCTTTGCAAGCTTTGCGAGGGCATCCGCCGAAGAATTGCTTCCACGGGGAATCCTATACATAGTTACAATCGGAATTTGCTCGAGCAAGTGACAGGTGTATTGATGGTACTTCAGGAGTTTAGGATTCAAAACTTTATAGGTTCCTGCAATCTGGTTGATCACCAGTTGGGAATCACCAAAAATTTTAATCTCTTTAATCTCCATCAGAATTGTAAGTTCCAGGCCAGTTATCAGAGCTTCGTACTCAGCTTCGTTATTCGTACAAGGTTCTGATAGATGGTAGGAAAAGTACATCATTCCCTTATCCGGTGTTATGAATACCAGGCCGACTCCGGCTTTCCCGGGAATAGTAGATTCAGGTGTTTTGCCCCGTTGAGAGGACGCAGCACCATCAAAATACATTTCCCAGGTTTGAGTAGTGGCTTCCCCGAAACTCATGATTTGCTCGTCAGGCAAATCATCGTTTAGAGGAGATTCTGCCGGCAACGGGTGTGCCGCAAGGAAGTCGGCGACGGCCTGCCCTTTCACAGCACGCAGGGGAATGAAAGTGATTTCGAATTGAAGCAATATCATAGACCAACGAGCCAAACGTCCTGACAACGTAGGCCTGGTCATAAGATATTGCAAGGGTTTAAAACTGGAAATTAGATTGATATGATGAGAAAGCATGTAATGTCTTAGTTTTTGGGCTGCAAAAGACTAAGGCGAGACAGTGTTTCTCAATCGCTGGATACCGAATTTCCGTTGGTAAAAGCCTCCGACTTAGATAATAGAGAGCATTCTCTTTCCCTTCGTCATTGACTTGAGCAAGGAGGGCCCCGAGAGATTCGTCAAGGGCCGCAGTGTAGAGTATTAAAGGTCTCCCCGGAATAGGGGCTGCCAAGACTGGTGGATTTGTCAGGTATTGTTTGATATTTTCAAAAGCAGATTGACATTTCTCGTCCCAAATGAATTTGGCGTCCTTTTTAGCGAGGACCGAGAATGGTTGACATCTTCCGAAAGATTAGAGATGAATCTTCTTATATACGCCAGTCTACCTTGAAGAGATCTTAGTTGAGTAAGACTCCTAGGAGGCGGCATATTTAAGATAGCTTCGATTTTAGCAGGATCAATTTCAATTCCACGGTGTCTTACTACGAAACCTAGAAATTTCCCTGACGCGACACCGAAGGCGCACTTCAAAGGATTCATCTTAAGGTTGTAGCGACGCAACCGCTCGAAGACGATTCTTAAGTCATAAAGATGAGCCTCTTTAACTTTACTTTTGATAACTAAATCGTCGATGTAGCATTCGACTTGATTGTGGATTAAGTCGTCAAAAATTTGAGTCATAGCCCGCTGGTAGGTTGCACGGCACCGGCATTTTTAAGGCCAAATGGCATCACTTTATAACAAAAGATCCCTATAGGACTTCTGAATGCAGTGTTTCTCTCATCTTGTGGGGCCATCTTGATTTGATTATAACCAGACGAGCCGTCCATAAAGGAGAAAACAACATGCGCAGAGGCAATGTCCACCATTAATTCGGGAATTGGTAAAGGAAATTCATCCTTAGGACATGCCTTATTCAGGTCTCTATAGTCAACACAGACCCGGATTTGACCATTTTTCTTTCGAACGGGCACAACGCTGGCTACCCAAGAAGGATATTGCTCCTCCCGGATAAATCCGGCTTCGGCCAATTTCTTAACTTCAGAAATGACTTGTTGTTCAATCTCCAGACGCATGCGTCGTGGAGCTTGTTTGACAGGAATGGCATCACACCGGATTCCGAGTTTATGAACTACTATATCGGCGGACAAACCCGGCATTTCGTCGTATGTCCAAGCGAAACAGTCCTTAAACTCGGATAGAAGTTGAATCAGATCCTTAGACTCGTCGTCACTCAACAAAGAACTTATGAATGTGGGGCGAGGGTCATCCTCTGTTCCAAGGTTAATTTCTTTAAGTTCATCAACTGTTGACTTAATCTCTTCTTCAAATTCAGGGGGTGCATCCCGAATTTGATCTTCATCTGAATCATCTAAGGTCTCCAAACAAAGTCTATCGAGCGAATCGACGACTTCAGTAGGGACACTTTCAGATTCAAGATGGATAGTTATCATCAAGCATATTCAATCATCGTCGTCGAACGAACTAACGGAACCAAAGCCGATACCACTCGTCCAATTTTTATTGAATTTGGAATTCCAAATACCTTGGTGGTATCTAGCTTGACCCTTAGTCCATTGACTCGGAGCAAAACCTTTAGAGATAAGAGCTTTAACACCAAGAGGAAAGTAGCCAAAAGGTAATTCCATTAATTCATTGAAATCGCCTCTTCAAGGATTACATCACCTTCATTCCTTGAAGAGGAAGTGCCAGGGAAGAACCTCTGGACTTTCTTTACTTTTCCATCTAAGTTAGGGGCATCCTTAGTTACTAACCCTGAGACTCTGTCAGCGGACAGTGGGGTTAAGGCTAAGGATTTAACTGCCCTATTAAGCTTTTCATAAATAGTCAATTCAGGCTCGTCACTTTGAGATTTAGATTTGTTACCCTCTTGGTCGCTATCCGAATCTAAAGTGAGATCAAACTTTGGAAGAGGATTGATTTTTCTGTAGTCGAAAGCAATTCTAGCACCCCTCCTTCTTTGGTTCTTCATCTGAACTTGTTTCAAGTTCGATGTACATCGGGGGATTTCTCTTTTCAATGGAAGGGCGGCCTCGACCGCGTGCCCTTTGAGCCATCCTCCCACCTCTTTGAGGTAGATTGATTGGAGGCCTAAAAACCACGCGCTCGACGTCCTCTTCACTATTAGAATCGTCTTCTTTTGATTCTTGACTTTTTCTTTTCTCAATTTTTGAATTGCTTTCGAACTTTGATTTTCTGCCTTTTCCTCCTTAATGTTGATCTCTACCTTAGATTTGGTAGTGGACCTTTGGGAACATAGTACGCAGCATCCTCGTAGATCCCGATCTCGTGAATAGAGAATGGTTGCAAATCACCCTTGATTTCGAACTCAATGCCATCTCGTTGGTACTTGATGCACTGATGCAGGGTGGAAGGAACCATCCTATACTCATGGATCCAAGGCCTACCTAGGAGCGCGTTAAAGGATGTAGCCGAATCAATTATATGAAATTTCGCTTCAGTTTTCAACTCTCCTATCTCTAGAAGAAGTGTGATCGAACCTAAAGCCTTCTCGCCTTTTTCATTGAACCCACGAAGCACTAACTTGTCGGTTGAGAGCTTGCTAGTATCAATTCTAAGATATGCGAGAGTCTTTATGTTCATCACGTTGACCGATGCACCCGGATCAACAAGAACTCTTGATAATTTGAACTTTCCCACATTTACAGTGATGTAAAGTGGGCGATTGTGGTCGGCAGTTCCAAGGAGTAGATCTTCATCGGAGAAGGTAACTCCTGGAATTTCTTTGAAGTACAGAGCTTCATCCTCAGAAGTTGAAGCAAGTTGAGCTAAGCAAATCTCAGGGTCGAGAAGTGCTTTAATTAAAGTCTCCCTCATCTCTTTTGAAAGGATGAGGGCATCGTAGATGCTCAACTTAGCAGGCAACTTTCTAAGGTGAGCTAAGACGTTGTAATCAACACTTGGAACATTAACATCAGGACCCGGTGGATTTGAAAGAGAGTTTGATTGTTGAGTAGAGACTTGAATCGGATCAGTGGAAACAACTTGTTTTCCCTTTTCCTGTGGGGGAAGCCTAGGGGGTAAAACCTTGCCACCACGTAGTTGTACTTGCACGACTTCATCGGAAGGACAGTCTACGGGGAGGTCTACGCTCTCCTTAGGCGGTTGATTGTCATTTTCTGAATGGGAATCTGAATCGGAAAAGTCTATCACAACGGGACTCCCTTGGAAATTAATTTCAGGGGTATCACCATCGGATACGACATTAGATTCATCTTCCACTTGAAGGGTCAAATCTGGAGAGCTGGGTTTTTGAACTTCTTGATTATCCCCAGCTGACTCCGGGTTATTTTCAACAGAAGAATCATTTAAAATTTCATTCTCAACATTTATCATCAAAATATTCGCAGAAGGATCTTTCTTTTTATTCAATTTTTGACCCTTTGCCTTTGATGGGGCAAAGTAAAAGTCAGATAACTTAAGTGGGGCTAGTGGCTTTGAACCACCATCCACCACTTGTACAGATCTCTCATCAACAAATTTCCTCTCTACAAAATGTTCACTCTTTTTATTTAATACAGTAGCTCCTACAACTACTGGAGAGGAAATCGTCCCAACATCCTCCTGCGATGCCTCCAGCTCAACCTCCCAGATCGGGCCCTGGGCTCTCGTCGGTTAACTGTTGAGAAAGACGAAAAGATTGGTTAATCGACTTTTAAATGCCCGGGATAGTGCTATATCCCAACCATCTTCAATGGACAAAGAAAGATTAGAAATTTTACCTGAAATTGATTTGACAGATCCCTGGTCCGGATTAACCAAATACTCATTTGGAATTATGATGTTACCTTGACGGAAGTTTTTCTCGAGCCAGTCCTTAAAGACTATACAATCTTCGATTGTGTGGCCCAGCATGCGATGGTAGGGGCAAAAGGTCGGATCATCCTTTTTATTTGCCTCTTCCGGCTTTCTGGCCTCCGGCAATCGAAAATCTGGTTTCTTTAGAAGGCTCCTAAAATTTTCTTAACCGACTCCCTTTTGAATGGATACGAACGAGCCAATCTCTCTTCAAAAGTGGGTCGGTAGTACTCTCTGGTAGGTTGAGAAGTTACCTGAAACGGTTGAGGTTTCTGAGTTTGTTGAACAGCAGAATTACTTGATTGAACATTAACAGGCTTCTTTCCCTTGTCGACTGCCGAAACCGTTGCTGTCTTTTTCTCAAAGGACTTCAACGGTTTACTAACCTTTTTATCTTCAGCAGAATCCTTCAAGAATGGCATTTTGGGAGCCTCTTCTTGTAGATTACTAGCTTTGTTAAGAAGCTTTTCAAAGGTTTTAATTGTGAACCCCTTCAACAGAAAAGCAATAGGCCCGTGGATGTTCTTTAGAAGAATTTCCACTGCATGTTGCTCTTGCAGTTGGGGTTCACACTTCATCGAGAGGTTTCGCCACCTCAAGATGTAGTCGACTAAAGACTCGCCCGGTTTTTGCTTTTCGATGACGAGATCACCAACGGTTACACGTTGTTGAGCTCCTGAGAATCTCTTTAAAAAGAGACCCTCGAGCTCTGTGAAAGTTTTACAGAACCGTTCGGTAGATCTGCGTACCACTCAAAAGCAATACCGGACAAACTACTCACAAACTGACGAAAGAGTAGAGCATCCGACCCTCCTGCATTGCAACAGCTTGCTCGGAAGTGGGCCAGATGCTGTCTTGGGTTTTCTAAGCCGCTAAAAATTTTGAAAGAAGGTGGCACAAAACCCTTTGGATAAGGAACCAAATCATATTCCTCGGGGTAGGGTCTACCCTTTGGAATAGATACGGTTCCTTTGTGAATGGGCTAAGGCCTCCCTTACCTGAGTTTCGATCATCTGGCGAATATCTTTTCTGGTGGAGGGGCGACTTCTGGAATCTTGAAACTAGAATCAGCCTTCCTGCTGTGCTCGCCCATTGTAAGTACTGTGGGCTGCAACTGCTCGGGTTTAGACTGCTGTGCCTGGAACATCTGATTCTGCATTTGTTCTACTTTAGCATCATCTCTTCGACCTTCCTTTCCAGGCTCTTGATGTAATCATCTTTATCTCTCAGCTTAACAGAGGTGTCGGAATCTGAATCAACTGCTGCTGACTCTTCTTCTTTATCGGAGCGGTGTTTAGAAGGCTCAGCATCTTTAGTTGATGCTCGAGTCTCAACCATGTGGACATCCGCTATCGGTTCTTCCTCAACTAACAGATCATCTTCATCCGGATTGAATTCATCAACGGCTTCTTCTTGAGAATATCTCTGATTTCTTGAACTACTTCCTCAACCGGCCTCCCATCTATTGCCTCAGCATAAATTGGCAGGTATCCATCGTAGTCCATCACTTGATCATACTCTTTCACATCTAGTTTATCAAAGATATTACTGATCTTAGCATCCTCTTCAGTGATTTCTTCACTAACCAACTGCTCTAACATCTCTTGATCAGGATCTCGGGTCATCTCCTCCCCTCCGACTGTCCCGGGGTCGGTAGTCGCAAGGGTGACATCCTCAGTAGGGTGAGGGACATCCACCTAATTGGTGATGGAGGGGCTTGAACAGCTGGGGCTCCAACATCAACATGAATAGAGTCCTCACTTCCCTGAACTGGGAGTCTAGGGAGTTTAACTGGTATCTGGACTTGAGGTTCCTGAATTGAATCCCAATGGATTTACTGAACTTCTTTCTTGCAAATGATTCGTCTGGCGACATGGGCCTCTTGCCCTTAACATCAACTGGTTTCAGCTCTTTCAAGACTTCTTTAGACCTTGCAATCACTGGGGCTAGCTTTGACAGTTTTGAAGGTGGGGTCGGAGGTCTGCCACTGAGAGAGCGACTCTGGCCAGACCCGTTAATACTATCTCCTCCGTCTTTGTAGATGGGAGGCGAGGCACCCAGTGGTATCCATCCACCAAGACTGAGGACACAGGTTGTTTGACAAATTTTTTGTTTCTCCTCACTGGTTGAGGAGTCAAGTTCTTGGCTTCAGACTTCTCTTCCTTCAGAACTTCTTTCTCAAGCTTATGTGAAATCACTCCTTCAAGTGTTTCACATACTGTTCCTTTGTTTGCCCCACTTGAGCAGCACAAGTATGGATGATATTTCTAAGCATCCTAGTTTTCAGAATTTGCTTCTCCTTTGGGGTCTCTTAACAGAATAGTCTACCGGGCTAGGCGGAGTGCTAGCTATCCGAGTAACTCTCTCCTCCCCTGCAGCAGCTGCGAGGGGGTGAAAACGACTCCCTTTAAGGAGTGGAGAAGAGGCGGGGATTGGCAGCTCCTCGGCAGCCTCAAGGTCGACTTTACTTAAGGCCTTCAGCTCGGCCACTTCTTAGTCTTGGTAATTTTCTTCCTTAACCTCCTGAGGTAGTTCTTCTTGGAATTTTTGGTACCGTACAGGGTCTCAGCACTAGAAGAACCCTTCTCAAACACTGTCGTGGCTGTAGCGACAGCTTCCATTTTCAATGCATCTTCCAGGAACTCTTTTGGCGCATTGGCAATATCTAGCGCTGACCACAGACTAGGAGGGCATCATTCCCGGCTCCTATGGCTACTTGAACTACAGGGGCATCTTTCTCGCCCTCGACAGCAAGGTCAACCAACGTGTTTCGTTCATCACCAGTCTAAGGGACTTAAACCCTATTCCAAACTGAATGAGTTTTCGTTTAGACTAACTCTTCAATCAGCAAATCACGGTCCATTGAAAACAACAGTTTGCCAGCCATTGCAGTTAAGTTGATTGTCTGAGAATTGGGAAGGAGAAGATTTGAATTAGAAACTTGAATTTAAATTTTGAAAATAAATTTATATTTATCGTATATATGCGGGTTATAAGAGCTATAACCGGTGTAAGACGATAGAATATAGAGTTTGATTTTGATTGAAATAGAGTTTGAATTGTGTTGTATATATTCACTACAGAAGAATTTTGTAGGAAAATATATAACAACAAAAATCTGAATTTGATTTGGATAGATTTGAAGAAGATGTTTGAATTGGAGAAGATTGAGTTTTGGAAATTCAAAAATCCGGCAGCATTTCCCCTATTTTTGGAACTCATGTGTTGAATTTTCATTCAACAAAAGGTTCACAAAATAAACGTCGGAAAAACGCTAAGAAGGCTAACTCTTTCAATCTTTAAAGGATGAAATGTTAAATGGCGAACTTATACCGGATAGAGTTTGAAGGTTTGTTTGTATATGTTAACTATGACGATCGTCGTGAAGAACATAAAACAACAACAATTGGTTTGAAATGATTTTGAGAAGAGTTTTGAAAATTCAAAAATTCGGCAGCATCTCCCCTCATTTTGGGACTCGAGGTGTTGGATATTCGTTCAACAAAGGGTCCACATTAATTAGGGGAGACTTATTTTGAATTTACTTGACTCTTTCATTCTAGTTAGTGCACTAAGATGAAATGTCATAGCTTAACTCTACCGATATAATTGAATTTTCAAAACGAACCCTAAAAGTGGGTGTTATGGTTGATCGTATATGTCGAATGAAATTGTTACAATTCAATATACGACGATACAATCATAACGATTATCTAGACATTGGAAGGATTAAAACTCTACTAAAAGACTAGAATTTGGATTTGGAAATTGAGGAGATTTTCTATAAGTTATATAACTTAGCATGCCACTGGTAGCCGAGCACGCTAGTTTCTAACATTTATAGAAGGGGGTAGGCTTGACTCTTTCGCTCTACCAACCAAGTTGGAGGCAAAATGTCCAAGCCTAAATTCAGGGGAGGCTTCCTACTCTCACCTCTCTTTAACATGTCTTAATTGAGTTGGCCACACTCACCCAAGGAAGAAATGGGTAGAGGGACCAACGGAGAGAAAGGTAGTCAAAACTACCGATGCAATAAATTTATACCGCTATTAAAGATGGAGAGTGAGATTTTCCCCAGCGGAGTCGCCATTTTTTGTTTGATTAAAAAAAAAAATTTATTAAGTATATATAGTTTTGAAAAATATTTAATTATCTTTGAGAAATATTTAATTTTGGAATTTGAAATTGAAACACTAT
Organism: Dendrobium huoshanense; assembly: GCA_016618105.1. Lineage (NCBI taxonomy): Eukaryota > Viridiplantae > Streptophyta > Magnoliopsida > Asparagales > Orchidaceae > Dendrobium > Dendrobium huoshanense. The sequence continues at coordinate 559 of JADPUM010000433.1, read as the reverse complement.
TATGAACAATATATCATCCCAAATGGGAGAATATCATTCACTAATTGGTTCAAATTTCAAAATCAAAATTTGAAATTAAATCCAAAAATCATTAATTTCACAATCAAATCTACTACGATAATAATTGATATACCTTTCCGAAGAAAGGAAACAACGATCATTATCGTCATTTTCAAATGATCGATAATGATTGATATTTCCTTTCTTCGGAAAGGTATATCAATTATTATCGTAGATTTGATTGTGAAATTAATGATTTTTGGATTTGATTTCAAATTTTGATTTTGAAATTTGAACCAATTAGTGAATGATATTCTCCCATTTGGGATGATATATCGTTCCTAATGTTGTGTTGATTAGCAAGATTATCAAAGCTTGCATGTAATTAACAATAATATTTAATTTATTCAAATTGGTTCACTTGTATTGCAAATTGAGCATTTACTAATAGCCAAGGAAGTATTTTGAGCTTTTACTCTTTTCCAAATTGTCAATCCTCAGTATCTACCATTTCTCATCATGTATCATTACAATCTCACCCTATTCGTGTTATTCCACC